>OY759262.1:58223832-58301332 GCA_963662155.1 Lamellibrachia columna
ATATAGTTTATACTTTGCCTTGTTCTGTGTATAGTACTGTATACATCCACTGATGATGAATACCTGATTTGTCTGCCATGCTAATCCAATCAGTCTGCTGTCACTTGCAGTGGTAATAGGAGACAATGAAGATGACATTATTGAAGTTGCCATGACATTGTCTGGGGTGACAGTGGTAGCACTTATATCTGATGTCCTGTCTCGCTTGGTGCAACTACCAATGTCGGGCCACATATGGTATCAGCAGGGAAAGGGAAACATGAGTCATAAGATACAATCGTGATTATATGACACTTATGGATCAGCTGTTGAATGCGGGACTACGACAGATGGTATAAGCTCGTCAATGGACCAGCATTTTGTTCATGTTGTGTTTAAGGGGTGTTATCTTGTCATTCTATATGCATTGATTAAAGCGCCCTCATCAATTAATTTTGTCCATTGCGAATCAGATTCATTGCTGTTCATATGTGTACCAGATGAATGGTTTTTGTAATATGTGCAGTCAGTTTAATAAAACCAAGGTTGTGTGATGGGAATGGAATCCTACACATGTAGTGTGCTAGCTGTGGGGATTGTGTACCATGGAATACTGCACATGTAGTGTTCTAGCTGTGGGGATTGTGTACCATGGAATACTGCACAGGTAGTGTGCTAGCTGTGGGGATTGTGTACCATGATACTGTCAGATTGTGAAACTGATGCTTGCAATATGATACATGATTCCTTGTCTGAGTGTCATATATCACGATGTTGTGATATGCAATAGCAGTCAGCAAAATAGAAGTATTTCGAAAGAGCCTTTGGAATGCATTAGTATTTGTGACACAACAAAGCGACAGGAAATAGGTGTCTGACTTAGAGCAGTGGTGTACATTCCTAGCACGCACATACAGACAGTGGGGTCTGACCAGTGACTATTACAGTGGCAAGTGGCTAGCAGCATCCACACAAAGATAATCTGTAATTCAGAAAGATAATATCTGTAATTCATTAGGTCCATTCTATTTGTAGTTCTGATCTCCTCATTGGAGAGAAATGATCATTCTCTGGGACAAACGCTGGAACAGAATAACCTGCAGATGCTCTCCAGATGTTTGTAGTCACCTGCTTTTACTTCCATGATGTAATGCACCTTTTACTTCCATGATGTAATGCACCTTTTACTTCCATGATGTAATGCACCTTTTACTTCCATGATGTAATGCACCTTTTACTTCCATGATGTAATGCACCTTTTACTTCCATGATGTAATGCACCTTTTACTTCTATGATGTAATGCACCTTTTACTTCCATGATGTAATGCACCTTTTACTTCCATGATGTAATGCACCTTTTACTTCCATGATGTAATGCACCTTTTACTTCCATGATGTAATGCACCTTTTACTTCCATGATGTAATGCACCTTTTACTTCCATGATGTAATGCACCTTTTACTTCTATGATGTAATGCACCTTTTACTTCCATGATGTAATGCACCTTTCACTTCCATGATGTAATGCACCTTTTACTTCCATGATGTAATGCACCTTTTACTTCCATGATGTAATGCACCTTTTACTTCCATGATGTAATGCACCTTTTACTTCCATGATGTAATGCACCTTTCACTTCCATGATGTAATGCACCTTTTACTTCCATGATGTAATGCACCTTTCACTTCCATGATGTAATGCACCTTTTACTTCCATGATGTAATGCACCTTTTACTTCCATGATGTAATGCACCTTTTACTTCCATGATGTAATGCACCTTTTACTTCCATGATGTAATGCACCTTTCACTTCCATGATGTAATGCACCTTTTACTTCCATGATGTAATGCACCTTTTACTTCCATGATGTAATGCACCTTTTACTTCCATGATGTAATGCACCTTTTACTTCCATGATGTAATGCACCTTTTACTTCCATGATGTAATGCACCTTTTACTTCCATGATGTAATGCACCTTTTACTTCCATGATGTAATGCACCTTTTACTTCCATGATGTAATGCACCTTTTACTTCCATGATGTAATGCACCTTTTACTTCCATGATGTAATGCACCTTTTACTTCCATGATGTAATGCACCTTTTACTTCCATGATGTAATGCACCTTTTACTTCCATGATGTAATGCACCTTTTACTTCCATGATGTAATGCACCTTTTACTTCCATGATGTAATGCACCTTTTACTTCCATGATGTAATGCACCTTTTACTTCCATGATGTAATGCACCTTTTACTTCCATGATGTAATGCACCTTTTACTTCCATGATGTAATGCACCTTTTACTTCCATGATGTAATGCACCTTTTACTTCCATGATGTAATGCACCTTTTACTTCCATGATGTAATGCACCTTTTACTTCCATGATGTAATGCACCTTTTACTTCCATGATGTAATGCACCTTTTACTTCCATGATGTAATGCACCTTTTACTTCCATGATGTAATGCACCTTTTACTTCCATGATGTAATGCACCTTTTACTTCCATGATGTAATGCACCTTTTACTTCCATGATGTAATGCACCTTTTACTTCCATGATGTAATGCACCTTTTACTTCCATGATGTAATGCACCTTTTACTTCCATGATGTAATGCACCTTTTACTTCCATGATGTAATGCACCTTTTACTTCCATGATGTAATGCACCTTTTACTTCCATGATGTAATGCACCTTTTACTTCCATGATGTAATGCACCTTTTACTTCCATGATGTAATGCACCTTTTACTTCCATGATGTAATGCACCTTTTACTTCCATGATGTAATGCACCTTTTACTTCCATGATGTAATGCACCTTTTACTTCCATGATGTAATGCACCTTTTACTTCCATGATGTAATGCACCTTTTACTTCCATGATGTAATGCACCTTTTACTTCCATGATGTAATGCACCTTTTACTTCCATGATGTAATGCACCTTTTACTTCCATGATGTAATGCACCTTTTACTTCCATGATGTAATGCACCTTTTACTTCCATGATGTAATGCACCTTTTACTTCCATGATGTAATGCACCTTTTACTTCCATGATGTAATGCACCTTTTACTTCCATGATGTAATGCACCTTTTACTTCCATGATGTAATGCACCTTTTACTTCCATGATGTAATGCACCTTTTACTTCCATGATGTAATGCACCTTTTACTTCCATGATGTAATGCACCTTTTACTTCCATGATGTAATGCACCTTTTACTTCCATGATGTAATGCACCTTTTACTTCCATGATGTAATGCACCTTTTACTTCCATGATGTAATGCACCTTTTACTTCCATGATGTAATGCACCTTTTACTTCCATGATGTAATGCACCTTTTAGTGACTTCCATCTACAAATATAAGACACGTGCAGTGTGTACACGGGAACAGTGTGTACACGGGAACAGTGTGTACACGGGAACAGTGCTGTGACACCACGATGCTGGTCTAAGTAAACTGACAAATATGCTGTGTTTGCATAGTTTTAGGAGGTATTTCATAATTCACAGATATTTAAACAAGAGCATGTGGCTCTATGTCATTAGTTGTACAACAGAAATTAGTATATGATTTTGACAGTTAATCCAGTAGCATATTTAGGAGGCGTTGGGCTATGGCCACCTTTGGTTCAGATTAATAATAACATTACTAACGAAAATAAATATCACCAGTCATGGCTCCCTTTCCACAACCCTAGACATGTCACTCATTACCAGTAGATACTCGACAGGCTTGAAAGACATTTTATGGTAGCTGGTAGCAGCCATTGTCCTTGTTTACGGACAGGGCACCTTCTCATGCAGATGTTTTATAGCCTAATATTGCATGCGGCGATGCAGAGATAGCATGAATTGCCACTATTTTTAATAGTAGAATAATACTATTCCTGTATTAGCCATATACTATTTATTAAGACGTTTTATATAAATATTATATTTGATAGACCAATCATCCTTGTTTGTTAAAGCAAATCAATAATATTAGCAATAACTAATAATGGCGATGATGATGATAATAAATATTATCTTTTAAATTGCCAAAACTGACTGTGTGCGTTGTGTGATTGACAGAGTGCCGCAGGGATGACATGTGATGGCGCAGCTCAGGACGCCTAGCCACCGCCAGTATCGCGGGGGTGACTAGCGGCGTCTGGGGGCGCATCGCAGGGCAAGGGTCGTGAGGAGATAGGGCAGTTTGTGGGTGGGGCGTGTCACCGGCACTGTACTCGCGTCGGCGTCAGTGGCATTGCGTCACCATGTCATCATCGTCGGAAGACCTCATGGTGCCTGGTCACCTAGTCAAAGATAGGTGGAGGGTGGTGAGTGTTGTCGCCCTTCATGGGGGTTATTGCCCCATTCCATCATAATCATGTCAGTTCATCCAATGATGTGTATGTTAAAGTACGTTTCTAGATTTTTTTTCAATTTCATGGATTTGAACTTTGTTGTTGTGACATACATTAAGGCCCTCATTTTTCATTATTGACAAATGACTCCAACTCTATTTTCTACATATTCATGCACTATCATAATCAAGTATCTGTCAATTATGACTTCAGTTGGTTTTTATCTTAATGAAAACACTGTGTCAGGTGAAGAAGATTGGAGGCGGGGGGTTTGGAGAGATCTACGAGGGGATGGACATCGTGACGAAGGAGCAGGTGGCCTTGAAGCTGGAGTCTGCCAGGCAGTCGAAGCAGGTCCTCAAGATGGAGGTGGCCGTCCTCAAGAAACTCCAGGGTACGTCAGTGTTGGTAGAGCCCTATCATTTAACTCTGCTATTCCTGTAAATGTTTTGCGGACTGGAACTGAATTCTGGATTTAAGTCTCCTTCTGCTTGCTCTGCAAGCAGGCTGTCCCGTATGTGGCTCGCCATACCATCTGGTGAGCAGAAACAGAACTAAGTTCCAGAATTCAGTTCCTTCATAGCACATTTAACCCCCTACATAGCACGTTTAACCCCCCGCCCCCATACTATTGTAGGTAAGGATCATGTGTGCCATTTCTTCGGGTGTGGCCGCAACGATCGCTTCAACTACGTTGTGATGTCGCTTCAAGGCAAGAACCTGGCTGAGTTGCGTCGCAGCCAACCGAAGGGCTGCTTCAGCGTGAGCACCACAATGAGGCTGGGTGCTCAGATGCTACGAGCAATCAGCGCGATTCACTCGATCGGCTTTCTGCACCGCGACATCAAACCAGTATGTACCAGCCATGATCACCTCACACTTGTTGCTACAACAAAGCAACAAGGCTGGACTAATATTTCTCATGTGGACAGTTTGGTGTTGAATCATTCTGCAGTGACCCATCTAGCGATGACCCATCGTATGTACAATATATAAAGTGTACAATGAATGTTTGACAGTTAAAGCATACAATTACTGTCTGTAATTATGGAGCATATGACACAAAGTTTTGTAAAAACAAGTGCTATCCTACTCATCTGTGCCATCAATAGCAGTTGTCAATGGTAGATTGTCGACAGTGGGATCAATAGCCGCCATCAATGGCAGACCTTTGGAGGTGGGTAGTGGATAAGCCGGGTGTCTCAGACGCAATGTGGTATGTTATTGATTCCTCGCACACTTCTGGCACACGGCACAAATCACAAGAGCAGATGCAGGCATTTGGGAAATTTAAGTATTCCCGTGTCTAGCAGGAGCATGTTACACTTGAGCCGCTGGATGTACTAGGTTCACTTATGGTCAGTTCAAAGCTGTTTTTTATGCACATGGAGTGCAGTGGTTGGACCGTCCGACTCGCAGTCAAGAGGACTGTGGTGCCGCCGAAGCTTGGGCAATTTTGTTCACTCCTCATTGCTTTGGTTCACTGTATTAATGTATTAATGAGTACATTGGACTCCACTTTACAGAATTGCAGATAACAATCGCTCGTTTAATGGAATCAAATATATTGGCTGAGATAGATTCATTCCCTAATCCTGCTGTACTAAAATGTGCCGCTTACGTGAATGAGCTGCTTAGTGAAATGATATTGCTTTAGCACAAAGTGATTATGTTAAGCCAATTCCATTGTACCAGGCTATAGACAGTGGTGGATATATGTGAGCAAATAGTCTTGTGTGGCTGAATGCTTCCCGGACAAGTCAAGTTGGTGCGGGAATGAATAGGTCAGCCAGGGGGTGAAGTCACCACAGTGTAGAGCGCCCCCTGGCAGACCTGTTCATTCCAACAAATACCTCAACTTCTCTGGGAAGCATTCAGTCATGCCGCAATTACTGCGCAAAGACTATTCGTTCCAGACCTGGGGCCGAGTACATTTTCATGAGTAAAGTACGAGTACGAGTACATTGTTGATGGCTGAGTACGAGTACATTGCTCAAAGCTGAGTATGAGTACATTTCCACGAGTACGAGTATGAGTACATCTTGTATGATATTTTAGTTACTCTGTATAGTATTAGTAATGATAATGTATTTTTTTAAATAAGCATTGTGAATTAATTAATATGATTCGGGAAGAGTTGACTATGCAACAACAGTTGATCAGACTTTTTCATGAGGAAAACTGTAAAAAACCTATTTATGTTTGGGACCAAACTGGGGGTTGCATTCCATTCAAAGGTGCAATTCACATTCAAATGCAAATGTTCAGGGTATGCATTCAAATATGGGTTAAAATGTATTTAAATTGAAAATACTTTTCAAAATATATTTTATACCACAACATAACAAAAGAAAAGAAATAAAGAAATATAACCATTAAATATATATGATATATGAATCAATAAACACTGTTAGGCATGTTGTGGCTGGCAGTGATCACAAGTCCACAACGAATGTTTGCTGAGAGGGTGGATTAGCACCTGCCAATGTCCAGGGCTCAGTACCCCTTTGTACTTTAACCACACTACAAATTGGCACCTGAAGATACTGATGCATGCTGTGTGACTTGAGTCACTAAACTTCTTCAGAAGAAGACTCAGTTAGCAGTACTTGGCACTGTCACTTGTGAGAGCAACAAAGGCATTTTATGGCTGATGATGACCCTTTCATTGTGGGCTTACTGGACTTCCTGGCTTAATTAAACAAACACAAGGATTATGGCCTGGACTGGTAACTAGTACAACTATGGATATGAAATAGGGGTTTCTGACTGGGAAAAGAATTAAAAGATGCTGCCTCTTGAAGCGAAGCCTTTGTGGCTTCAGTGCATTTAAATGTGCAGAAAAGTGATCCACGGTATGAATTTGTAAAAACTCATCAATACCAAGTAAAAATTTAACCACATCTACTAAATGTAACAATAATTATTATAAATCAGGGGCTATTACATTGCAATTAATATCATTGTTGTCGCAATAGAAGTGACACAATAAAAGTGTTCTTAATGATCCTGTATTAGAAAACATAACTCGGCTGAGATGCATGCAAGAACATAACAGTTTTTTTATTCATATGCAAGTAATGCAGTTTGCTACCATACTTTTTGAAATTATTGTTGAAGTTGTTAATAATCTGATAAAATAGGAAATAAAATAACATTCACAATATCATATTGAAAATGTACTCAAATGTACTCGTAATGTACTCGTAAAATCTGAGTACATTAAACACGAGTACGAGTACTTGACCATAATTTCTATGAGTACGAGTATTTAAAAAATGTACTCGAGTACACAAGTACCGAGTAATTCAGCCCCAGTTCACATATCCACAAATGTATATAGCTAGGTACTCGTTTATACAGCTGAGTAAACTGAGGCAATGTGGGGTGAACAAAATTGCCAAAGCTTCAAAACGGCAGCAAGAGGATTTGAACCTGGAATCTCATGATTGAGAGTCTGATGTTCTAGCCATCGCGCCACTGCGCCGACGCGCCGCTGCGCCACATCTTGCCTCTATAGCAGTGCCTCAAACAAGGTTATGTTTCCTTACAGTCGAACTTTGCCATGGGCCGCACCGCTGACACGTGCAAGACAGTTTACATGTTGGACTTTGGCCTAGCGCGACAGTACACGAACAGCTCGGGTGAAGTACGGCCTCCTCGCGCTGCTGCTGGATTCCGGGGCACTGTGCGCTATGCCTCGGTGAATGCTCATAAGAATAAGGTCAGTCCCTGTCGTAGTTACGATGTGTGCTTACACGTTTGTCTGCACAACAACGTATTTGTTAGCACTGTCATGGTTCCAGGTCTGAAATCGAAGCTGTGGCTCGCAAGAGGAACTGTGGTTCGCGGTTATACAACCTTCCAGATCCGGATCTGTCACAGCACTAGTATCTGTACTAAAGTCACAAGTTTTCGTTGTGGAATTCTAAACTCAGCTATATCTATTGTAGTCGTTTTTGGCAGATTTTGTAACACATTAGCTTCAGATAACTAATAATATGTAAGTTAATGTGAAAATGACACACTGTCTTTGCACGCAACAATTCCCCTTTCTGCATAAACCAGCACTAAATTATTGGCAAAGTATCAGTAGTGGCTGACAGTACCACATATTTATTCTGCAACAGTTATAAATAAACTAATGCATGAGCTGTAGTTGTGCTATAGTTAAACCAATGGTTTCCTTGTCCATGAGCCGTCATTTTATTTATTTTTTCATGGCAATCTTGTTAAATCCTGGTTAATTATTTCTGACTGCAGGAAATGGGTCGCCATGATGACCTGTGGTCATTGTTCTACATGCTGGCTGAGTTTGTCATTGGTCAGTTGCCGTGGCGCAAGATGAAGGACAAAGAACAGGTAAGTAGTGGATATTCTTAGTAGTGGACATTCTAAGTAGTGGACATTCAAGGACACTGCTGGTTTTGAGAGAAACAAATCTGTACCAAGTAATTTGAAAAGGTTAATTTGATATGTCTGACTGTATTATCAAAGAATCATGTTATATAATAGAAACTGTAACCAATTGTAACATCTTGACCGCCCAGATGTGGGTCAAAACAGTTACGCCACCTGGTGGGTCACTAACAGCTTAATCACTGTGTACCAACCCTGAAAATAATAGCAATGAAAGCACTTGCATGGCGCCCGATCAGTCGAGATTGCTCTCAAGCCCTTCACGCACCTGATAATTATGACTTAAAATTGTATTAAAAACACCAAGCAAACAATAATTTTCTAATTATTCACAGTCCATGAATTTGTTTATAAAATTGTCCTATCATAAATAATACATAAAAAAATTAATACATATACCAAAAATATATACATAAACAATTCTCACATTTGTATTTATGCTATGGGTCAGAAAAAGGCATTTTGAATTGACTCGCAGTGCCACCATGCCCGACGAATAAAGCTGTTGGTTTGTCGCAGGTGGGGAACATGAAGGAGAAGTATGACAACACACAGTTCCTTAGGTATCTGCCGTCGGAGATGCACCCGTTTCTGGAGCACGTCCAATCGTTGACGTACTACAATGCACCCGACATGTCGCTGCTCACGTCACTCTTCCAGAAGTGCAAGTTACGCAAAGGCATCAATGATGCTGATCCCTTTGACTGGGAGCGACCAAGCAGTGACGCGTCATCAGCGGCGACGTTCACAACAGTGACGCAGGCGTCGACACGGGACACCAAGGGAATGCCGCAGGGGTGAGTGACAATAGTAGGTGCAGCAGTTTATGTGTTGTAATATTTCAGGTCAAATCTTGAAATAGAACATCCTGATTCCTGATGATTAGGTAATTACAATTTGTACACAAGATTCACCATCACATGTGACCAATTGATCATAAGGATTTCATATAATGTGTTCTGTAAACTTGCTGACTTGAATAATGCATTTATTCTCTAAGCATGCAGCCAACTGATTCACTGGATTTTTATTTGTTCTGTCAACTTGCACTAAACTTATCGTAACTGGTTTATATAATTAGTTCGATTTGTTCTGTAAACTTGTAGACAAATGATCATAACTAGTTCATATGATTAATATGAATTTTGTTCTGTTAACTTTCAACCATCTGATCATAACTGGTTCACAGGATTCATTCAATTTGTTTTGTCAATTTGCAGTCAACTGATCATAACTGGATCAACAACAAATCAACCAAAGCAACTCCAAATGATTGCCTCGCGCACACCAGAAAAACAGCAATACGGTGGTGCAGACCCAACAGAGACTAAGTCTCGTGGCGCACACGTTATCGAACTACCGGCAGCCACCACAGTGAACACGCACCACACAGCAAAGATCGCAAGTCGTGGCAGTGGTGGCCTCCCCAGTGAGCAGCACCAGGGATTGGTGGGTCGTGCCCTCCCACCACCGCCGACAAACAGCCCCCTCTTATTGCAGGATCACAACCCAAAACAGGTGAAGCTATTGGAAAACATTCTACAGAAACACTCGCTCGAGCTGTCCCCACCCACCTCGCTACAACACCAGCATTCGCCCCAGCGCCGCCTACTAACTGCCTCGCCCAGCCAGCAGGTGGCAGCAGTGCCAGCGAGCAGTGGTGACGGAAAGATTGACGGTCACCTGGATGTAAAGTTGCAGTTACTTGACAGCCAACTAAGGCACATACTCAAGTCCAGCCGAGAGGACTCGCTTGTGTCTTCCTCTGGCTCCGCAAAGGCTGACCACAAGGGGGCGCCACCACGGGATGCAGCAAAACTGCAAAAGAAGAGTAGCCTGTCCAGCGTGCATCAGCCACCGCAGCCGCTGCTGGATGATCGCTATTCGGACAGAACTAGGGTGATAGAGTCGGGGATAGGGGAAAAGGGAGACGGGGTGTTGGCAGACAAAGGAGAGAAGTACTCGGAGAAACAGCGGGAGAGGGGGAGTGTGGGAGATACAGGGAAGAGGGTGAGTATAGAGCTGAAGACCGGGACAGGAGCCGGCGGGGATGAGGATGACGAGGTGTTGGTGGTGGCGATAGAGGGAAATGGCCATCACCCGGACCCAGCTGACGACAGCGATGACGGGGACGGAAGTAACATGGGGGTCCCTGTCACACGCAAACCGTCCATCATCAACTTGCTGTCGGCGTATCGCGGCGCCGACGATCGGAGTCAGACGAACCACGCCGATGACGTGCTCACTAACGTCTACATGGACGACATGGCGACACGTGCTGCCCCCTACACCGTCGTCAGTCAGATGAACATGTCACTAGGCGACAGCGACGACGGCGCCGCCAGCGATCCTGAAGATCACAGCTGCCGGACGCTAAATCGTGCACATTCGTTGACATCGCTCAGTTTCTCGCCATTCTCCGAGAAGCGACGCGGCTCGCATCTGATGCGGCAGATCCTTGATGTGAGCGAGAAACTCGGGATGAGAGAGTTCTGGAAGAGGCGAGACATCTACAACGAGTTGAACCGCAGCAGCAGCACCGACTGCAGCCAAGGAAGGGATGACGTCAAAAGTGCCACACCGAAGTTGCCAGTGACAGCTGGGGCATCCGAGGCGGTGTCCGAACACAAACCTGTGCTGTCGATTCTCCGTGAAATGCCAAAGCCGAAGTTCAGCACAAAGAGTCCAAGTTCGCCTGCAAAGCTATCTAGTCTTTCAAAGCAGTCACAGTCGCCTGATACGTCCCGCAGTCTCAAGCCATCGGGGGTGCCAGTTACCATGACAACCGTAGTGCCAATGAACACAACAGCGTTGTCGGACAGTCACGCAGCTGGCGATTCAGTCATTAAAGATTCTGTGCATGTCTACAAAGCGCCTTTTTCTGCCGAACTTGTTAAACCAGGAGACGTGAGCGATAATTTGGCAGTTGACAAACAACATATAGGGGGAACAGTGGACGTTAACAATATTCTATGTGCTGAACCAGTTGCTAGTGCTGCCATCTGTGTTAGTGTGACGTTAAAACCATTTGTGCAGCAGGAGTCTGAACCGTCAAATAGTGACACGGAAGATCGACATAACAAGACGCGACCTTGCGAGGATGTGGACCATCGACTTCACGAAGCTGTGGATACAAGTCAGAAGGTGGTGTTCAGTCTTGAGGAGCGAGGTATGGCCGATGGGGCTTCACCTCGCTTAGTTGACAGTGAGACAGCCGATCGCCCACCATCGGCCGCTGCAGAATGGAACCATTCACTCAAAGACCCTGATCTAGCCCCCACCACACCTGAAATACCACCGATAATCACAGCCGAGTCCGTCTCCCCCCCAAAAAAAACGCCACCTTTTGTCATGTCGGAGAAGAATCTCGTTGCAATGGTGAAGACAACAACAAAATCATCGACCTCATTGTTGGACATTTTCGAGACGAGAAATGTCGATCCCAAATGCAACATCGGTTCGAGCAATGGAACCGTGAAAAAGAACAATTTCGGTGTCTTGAACGGCACGACGGAGAACTCGGAAATGAGCAGCGAACCGTCAGCAAAACATGTGGCGCCATCTGCTGATGATAAACATGAGTCTGAAGGGTGCGACTTTGGTGTGGCAAAGTTGACGGATTTGGAATGTGATAATCAGAGCAAAAAAGAACTCAGTCGCGTGTTGCACGACATCTTCGGCAGTGATTCAATGCCCGCCAAGACTCATCAATCATCGTCGTTTCAAAAAAACATCCATGCTTTCAACAATAGTTTGTCGCAGCCGGTGTCCCCTGGTGGCAAGTTTGCATCGCTCGACCACGACTCGTTCCATGCGCAGCGCCAGCATAGTCTCGGTCGAGGACTGGTCAGTTTCACCGATGACCTTAGTCAGACTCGATCAGTGGATCTGCCGGTCAGTGATGAGCACCTTGGCGGTCAAGGCAGTCGAACTCCAAATACAGACACTGGCCGTCAGCCCCGTCCACCCCCCGGGCACGCTCCACGTAGTGCCATGGCTTCCACGGCCGTCAGGTAAGGGGACGTCTAAATGTTGTTTCATTTTGCCAGCTTCGTTTAGTTACTTCTGATACATGTTGATTCTAATAACATTGTCTTACTAATGTTATTGTAGTAACACAATACCCATAAATTAGAAACTAATGTATATATACATAAATGTAATGTTTATTTATGTATAATTGCCATCTGCGCTTGCATGCAACAATACGATCGACTAAAAGATTGAATATGTCTAATGCGGGAATGTGAGAAGAAATTTATGTTCAGTACATATCCATTATGCTTTGAAATGGATCAGTGTTACTGTTGACGTTGGCGTTCTGCAAACCAGAATATCAGTCGTCTGATTATAGAATAATTTTGTAAAAAATCAAGTATAAAAAAAATCTACCTGAGTATGGAATGACCAATGCCAGCAATTTTAGGTGGGGGATTCCACCTGCAAGCAGCCCCCAAAGCGTGCGAAAAAGGGGGCATATATTTATAGGAATGATGCCAAGACTAAAAACAGTGTCAAATCTTCCATTAGTGTCCCCTGATTACGACAGGACCAATGCCAGCAATTTTAGACGGGGCCTTCCCCCTGCCAACAACCCCCAAAGGGTGAGAAAAAGGGAGCATTTATTTAATGGAACGATGCCAAGGCTAAAAACAGTGTCAAATCTTCCATTAGTGTCCCCTGATTATGACAGGACCAATGATGGCAATTTTATATTGGGGCTTCCCCCTGCCAGCAACCCCCCAAAGGGTTAGAAAAGGGGCATTCATTTAATGGAATGAATGAAACCGGGCTGCAGCAAGCAAGTCAACATGTGCAGTCATGGCCAGGGATCATTTGGTGAAGGTGTGTTCCAGTCACGGTGAACAAATCCACTTGGTACCACCATTGATCAGATTTGGAGCGAAAGCTGTGTTATTCAGTGTATCATCACATATATATCATCATTGGACCTGACCAAACCCAGTGGTAGAGTGGGATGGAGCTACTAAGATATGGAGCATTCAGGAAAGAGTTTATCCGTTTCCTCATGGAGGAATTAAATAAGCTGCACTACTGGCCAATCATAGGACAGTATACATGTCACATGGTGATAAATGCGATGAAGACCAACAATTGAACAAAGGCGAACTGCTGCAAACAAATGTACCCAATTACCCCGAAGGTTGACTCGAGGAGGTCGACACCCTCATCCGACACTCTGATTGCCTTCTATGCAAGCAGCGTTTCTAGTGAGGTCCACCCATACTGACGTCCTCACCATTCTTCTTAGGCTTGTCGATGTTCACCTCCTTGTGACTGCTTTTTGTACGGTTTCAAAACCTCTGACTTCAACGAGGCAAGGTACAAGGTACAAGGCCTTCGTGTGCATGACTGGTGGCAATGAGAAGTAACCCCCGGCCAGAATAAAAAAGACTAACTGTGCCTCTCTTCCCCATGCATCAAGATGCTTGCTTTGTACAAGGATCTGGAAGAGGACCAACCAGACTGATCCAACTGGTGAGGCGAGTACCACCGACTATGGATGGAATGAGACTGAAAACTGCTTGGAGCTTGACTAATGCACTCCTGGGGTCCCTCGCAGACACTGCTTCGGACGATGGGGACAGTGTGGGAGTGACGTCAGCAGATGATGAGTCAGGCAGTGCATGGAGCGAGGACATAATAATAATAATAATAATGTTATTTTCCTTATGAATATATAATTGGACAATGAACAGTGACTGTACACATTGTCAAGTTCCCTTTTTAGTTGTACAGAAACGAAGTGTTTAGTTGGGTAGCCTTTGAGCATGATCACATTATACTGTGCTGTAGTATAGTAGTGTCAGCGCTGTGTTGTTTGAATTCATGGACTTGGTAGTATTAAAATATTTGTCAAAGCCAAAAAACGTTGTGTTTCTGTAGACTATTCTCATCGAGATCATCATTGATAGATCAAATTATGCACCCACGATGATCACAATGGAAGCAATAATCACTGGGACTAGGGGACTAAGGTTGCTGGTGGGGATAAAGCCTACATACTGGCATTGGTCATTCCGTACTCAGGGAACCCAAATGGAAAATGTGACACTGTTATTTACTCTTTGGGCCATTCCTTTAAAACTATCCCTTTCTCACCCGTTGGGGGTTGCTGGCAGGGGAAGACCCCGCCTAAAATTATTGGCTTTGGTCATTCTGTACTCTGGGAACCCCAAGGGAAGAATTTACACTGTTTTTAGCCTTGGCATCATTTCCATAAATAAATTTCCCACCCTTTGGGGTGTTGCTGGCAGGGGTAGGCCGCACTTAAGATTGTTGGCATTGGTAATTCCGTACTCAGGGATCCCACGGGAACATTTAACACTGTTTTTATCATTCGCATCATTCCATTAAATAAGATTCATTCCATTAAATAACTGTCATTCCATTAAATAAGTGCCCCCTTTCTCACCCTTTGGGGGTTTCCGGGTAGGGAAAAAATGTTGCATTGGTCATTCCGTACTCAGGGAACCTGAAGGAAAGATTTTACATTGTTTTTAGCATCTGTGTCATTCCCATAGATAAATGCCCCCTTTTTCACACCCTTTGTGGGTTGCTGGCAGGGGGAATCCCA
The DNA here is from genome assembly GCA_963662155.1 of Lamellibrachia columna. Classification (NCBI taxonomy): domain Eukaryota; kingdom Metazoa; phylum Annelida; class Polychaeta; order Sabellida; family Siboglinidae; genus Lamellibrachia; species Lamellibrachia columna. Next base: position 58,239,197 of record OY759262.1, read on the forward strand.
ACCTAAATTGGATACTCAAGGAACCCCAATGGAACATTTGGCACTGTTTTTAGCCTTGGCGTCATTCCCATAAATAAATTTTTTGCTCCTTCGATGGGTGATTTCGGGGGGCAACCCCCAGGGTTGTATGATTTAAATCGCTCCCAAAAAATCATTGATTTACGATTTTTTTAACTTCCGTTTTTTTTTATCGCTAATTTATATGAATTTAACACAAATAATTGTTTACAAGCATCAAGATCAACAAAGTTTTGTGTGTTTTTAAATACAAAAGCACAAAGTGCGCACACTTGTGTAGCTGTATTGACACCAGATAGCCTGATAGTAAAATATTTTATGACATTGTGTATACCAGATTTCAAAAAAATAAAATAAAATTTTTTAAATCCGATTTTTTTTTATCAAAATTATTATTTTTTTCAACCCTGGCAACCCCCCACCCCTGACCCGGCAGCAAAGTATTTTGAGATGTTGGGAGGGTGGTCCCTTTAATTCATGGGGGGCAAACCTATTGGTGTTGTTTACGTAAATAAAAGCTCTGGGCTCTCTGTCTATTAGACTGTGTGTGCATGATGTTGTTGGCAGGCGCCGTCGTTTCCGCCCCGCTTCCAGTGCTCCGAGCCCACGGGACTGCAGCGTGCAAGAACCTCCCTCATCCTCCTCCCAATAGCCTCCGTCAGCCCTCTTCCCTGTCTGGCTGGTCATGAGTTGCCGTCAACCAGGTCGTGGCGATGTCAGACTCAACCCTGGTGAGGCTCTGAATGTAAATCAGCAGTTACAGAAGCTGCACCTCTATTTGAAGTCACACCCCAACTTTCTGATAAATGTTGACTTACCGAGTACTCAGTACTGTTTGTAGGCAGTGTTTTAGCAAGATGTGGACATATTAAATATGTTACTTATTCAACTGACTGAATGCCAAAAAAGTGGTTGAATACGTTTTCCGTGGTCAATATTTGCAACTACACCATTTTTTATTTCCACATCTACGGTCAGTAAAGTAAAGCCATGACAAACATGACAAACATGACAAACATGACAAACAGAAATGTGACTTCAAATAGAAATACAGCTTCAGTAACAATATTTACAGTTTTATTGGACATGCTAGCCTTATATCAGTGAAATTGTTTAACATCTGGTTACAGTTAACCCCTTGCTCAGATGGTCACAATAAATATGTCTTACTGATTAACTAGTCAAATGAACGATCTGATCATGGTTAAAAGGACTTTCATTTTCATTTGATTCAGGCAACATTTATTTACACACTGTTTCCAGTTATTATAAATTGTTCGAATCTGGGAAATGGGTATAACTAATTGAACTACGACTACACATTGCGCAGACAGGGGTTAGATGAGTTATCAGCTAGTTTGAACTTTTTAATATATCTGCGTATTATGCAAATAATGTACCCTGTATTTTAACAATATCGAATGTTTTCTCTAGTGGCTGAAACCGATTATGTTCTTCTTCTTTCCCTTGGTCCCTTGAAGAGTGGGGGCCACATGACCTAATTTGTTCCCCCTCTTGATGAGTTGAGAAACCAACTCATGCATAAGTATAATCAATAACTGGATAAAAAAAATAACAGTTCACTTATAGTTAGGGATGTTCTCACAATGTTGATGTGCGACACTACACATTTAACCCCCGACCCTACCTTTTGAAGCACAGGTGGCACCTTAGCCATCATAACACAAAGCTGCCTGTATGTGTTCTTTGCCCTTGTGAACTTCGATTTGAAAATAAACAGTGTTTTGGGGAGATGCACAAGTGCTCAACACTAACTGAAACAACTGCTGATCCCGTGCACCATGAAACCTATTCTCCGTCATTCTTTCAATCATGTCCTTGTTCGAGGTAGTTGGACGCTTCTGCCATATCTCGTGTGGTTGAGAGACCACAGCACAGACACCAATGGCTTTTAATGTCTCATCAGAAAGTCGCAGGCAGAGAGGTGAACAAAATGGTAGTAGCTGGACTTGTAGACACACTAACCAAAACCCCACGTTTGTATGGTGTCACATGTCAGCGTTTTGAGTTTATCCCTTACATATGACGTGTTTGAAATTATGTTGTTTTATAATAAAACTGTACTTTGTGTTTATAATAATAATAATTGTACTTTGTGTAGGTACATGCGACAGCTTTACCCAGCAGAAAACTCCTCTTCCTCGCCGTTAGCTTGCTTCACCTGCGACAGAACACGATACCGGCACTATGGCACTGACAACACCAGTGCCTAGTGCTGGTTCATCTATCTCCCCCTATTTCGTAACCAGATGCTCACTCTGTGAGCAGACTGCAGGCTGTCTTCATAGAACCAGTCTTCGCTACGATAAAACACTGGTTAAAAATAAGCAAACTTTAAAAAAATCTTATCACATTAGAGGATGTTTTAAGCGGACGTCTGTGGCGCTGTGATCCGTGTTTGGTGCATCGTCACTGGTCAGACAAGCACAACTGTGTTCATTTATGTGCCCGGATACCACTGGTCGACTCTTCAATCTCTCTAGTATATCATGTGTCCAGTGGTATATCTGAAATGTTCATGCCCAGAAGCATGCCGTCTATTACAGTGTATTGCATGTCTTGGAATTTTAAAGTTTCTAATGAAATCTGTAATATTTTAATCCACTGAATTACAACACCAACACTTTCATATTTTACAAGACTGAAACATTTTAGTTGAACCGTTGCATTTTTAAATGTCGGAAGTATTGATTTATTTTTAGTTAATGTTCCGTTTTATTAATTGCAATGGTAAAAGACATTCTACTGGCATCAGTGTTATGTATCTTAATATTATCTTGTCAGTGAATATAACTGTATATGCCGGCTTGTTATGGCTGGCAGAATGTAAAACATGAGCATTGTTTTGGCAATGTTTGCAACGTACTTTCCTATTCACTATCATTTGGAGGGAAAGTTCTTTTAGAAGTCTTTCGTCAGACACTTCACAGTAGACCCCTCTGGCAGGGGCAAACTACGTTGCCCGAGTGAATTTCTTTCACATTTTTATCAGCCAGAGGGAGGAACTGTTTAAACGTCAACTGTATTTATTTAGGTATTGCATAAAATGTATATAATTCAAATACATGTGCAGAGTCTACTGCTTGTACATAAATTTTGTTGTATGCACTGAACACTTGCGGGTTAAACCCGCACACTTGCGGGTTAAACCTGCACACAGATCACTTTGAGGAAGAACGTGTGCTGTGCTTTGGTAAATTTAGGAAAATATTGTTAGAAATGACTTGCCAAAATTGTAGTGGATTCTACAAGAAGCCATTAGTTATGCAATGTTTTATTTCAGAATACCTATAACGCTGCACTGTGATCGATGACTCAAGCCCAACATGGGGGGTGGTGCCTAGAAAAACAGAACAAGACAGGGAGGGGACTGTTATACTTGGCAAAATCATGTACAATGTAACGACAGTGATCCTGTGTGTTCAGTGTAGAAGACTTACAGGTGCTCAATCTTGCCATCATACTAATGAGTCAGTGTCCTAGTTAACAGGAAAGAAGAAACACAAGTGCCATGATATCAGAAGGAATAGTGATATCAGAAAGAATAGTGTGATGGTTGAATTAAATAGTTGTATACCAATAGTTATACCATACTGTAGCACTCTGCTATATCGAGTAAACTATGTTTTATCAGCTTGCTATCTATTTATTGTACTCGTTATACCTTGTATCTGTATTTGTTACCTATTTACAAAATCTCCATCTTGGTAGTCAAAACCTGCATGTGTCGATCAACAAGTCAGATATAACAACAGTTCCTATACAATTTAGAAGTGTTGCCTGCCCTTTAATCAAGTGTTCACTCTGGGGATTGGTTGGCAATGGTGTCCCAGACAACTAACCACTACAAGTACAGTACGAGGCTCTGGCGATTTTCACTGCCACTCTAGTACATGACTTCAGCACGCATACAATTCCTTTTCAGCAGTGTCCACTCAGACAACCAGCGTGTTTTTGTTGCTTGTGTTGTATCGATTCTATGACAATCATATCGGCTTTGGATTTGTTATTTTTCTAAGATAACATTAAATGCCTACAAAACGTTGATTTGTTGTATTGACCCTGCTTCAGAGATGGCCCCCAGTCCATCAGAGATGGTCTAGCTACTGAATAACTGTACGAGTCGCAAATCCATCTTAAATCACATCATTTATAGCCGTACTGTTGCTACATGCACATTTAGAAGCAACACGAACATCACTTTGTATGCACCCATAGATGCACCCCATCACATACTGATGGTATCATACCGACGGCATCACATGGCAGTCTTGTTTCGACAACTCCAATAAAATGCCTTTTTTTTCACACAATATTCAAACTGTTCATGGCGTGATACGTCACTGACTAGGCAGTCTTATGCTGTTTGATCTGCTCTGTCGGTGGCAGTTTAACCATCTCTCAAGTCTGTAGCATACAGTCTTCACTTCACTAGACCCAGTTTCTTGGCCTCTGTCTCGTAGATGAGCAGGCGCCACATCTTGACCACAAACACCTCAGCCTCCTCGTCCAGCACCTGAAGTACAAAACACTACGGTCAACATTTTCACAGGACACGTCAAGCCACGCAGCAGTCGGTCATCCTGGGGAAAGTAATAATTAGAGGAATGTTTTTTACTTTTTAAAGGACCTCTCTAGTTTGTAGCCGCATTAGTCCTAGAAATAGATTGGCTAGTAAGCAGACTCAACTGGACTGGTCAAACTTAAAACATGCTCACAAAAGTCAGAACGGAAGCAAGTAAACGATCACTGAACTATGAGACAATGTGCTAGATTCATGATTTAGAGCTCCGTTGGTGACGACTTCAAGGAATGCAAACGTAGAGGAATTTTAAGGGATAAGACAAAAATTAAGAATTTTTTTTTAAAAACAGGATTGATACAAATTATGACCACTGCTGATTGGACAACAGTTCTAAAAAATCATCACTATAAAATTACAATTAATTTTAACTTTTGCTTATATTGACACAACTCGCAATCATATTAACCACTAAGTAGACCTGAACTAGAATGTGTAAGAGATTGTGACGTACCATTGCAACGTCGTTGAGTATGCTCTGTGGCTCACTGTTGGCCATCACCTTCTGACAGATGAAGTCCGTCAATGTCGGCTCCTCTTCACCAATATACTCAACAATCTTCTTGTTCACCCACGGCTTTATCCTTCTGTCCATCAGCGTCTGTAACGGGGCATTACATAAGACACCAAGTTACAAACAGACAAGTCCACATAAAGCAACCACAAGATCAAGGCTTTAATGTAATACTGATTATATTCATGACTTTAAATCCGGGATACACAGGTGCTCAACAAAGAGCGCCAATCACAAAGTGGAGAGTGATGATAAAATCTCTCATGTGTAGAACCATCTCCTGAGTACAGTAACATCTAGCAGTGAACATGTCAAGTCTGCGGACAAAATACCTAAGACATAATCCAAACTGGCTGTGTACAAGTAGACATGAGGCAAATACATTATAATTTAAATGCCAATTTCAATAATTGTAAGTGGTTTTGTTTTTAAAAGTGGAATTGGAAAAAACATTATTGGTATTTTCAATTGCATCTTTAACTTTTAACTCAAATTATTTGCTACAAATAATAAAAAAATATTTTATTTGTTGTGTATATCATGTGCCATGATATGTAAAACTTAAACAAAGCTATTAAATTTTTTTTTGCTATCTTGATATGGAATAGTTCACTTGGAATTGGTATTTTTGAGGTGCAATTGGAATTTGACTTGATTGATTCATTGACCTCACATCTGCGTACAAATACATTATTGTTTGAGTTAGGAAACATGGAAGCCAGCACTTACGCCGTCGACCATCGTCCAGTCGAGCCCGTATGCAAACAGCTCGTTCTTTCCTGTCGGGATCTTCTCAATCAGGTTCTTGATACACTTTCGCTTCTCCTCCGCCGTCGTTGGTTTCTTGACAGCCGCGACAGCCGCTGCTGCAGCCACGGCTGCCTTGAGGGGTGCGTTCATGTGCACGTGGCTACCCTCGTAGTCCAGTGGCACCAGCTTACGTTTCTTGCTGGCCGCAGTTGCCTCATCATCCTGGTTGAAGACATCAACAACTGATAGCTTCTTGCGCTTGGCCGCCATCTGATCAACAGGGCTGTCTGATGAGCCTGTCAACACGTGGACCATGTCAAAAATAGGAACACTAAGGGATGATGTAACAATTTAACGTTGTATATCAATGTATTTTCCCCACAAACATCATTTATTTTCCAATCATGTCATAAGCCGACTTCGAGCATATGCAGGCAAATAGAAATTTTTCTCATAAAAAAATGTCCATATCCCCTGCTCAAAAAAGCACGAATCAACAAACATTCACAGCATAAACATTTAGCCCCAAAAACCACGATTTCTATATCGCTTTAAACAGCGCCATACTCACCAAGTTTGAGGCCTGTGAACCCCATCTTTGCATGCTGGTGGTCCTCTTGTGTGGCGGGGCCAATGAAGGGCTGGGAAAACGTCTCCTCCGTCATGGGAGAAATTCCCCTGCTAATCTCCTCCTCCTCCTCGCCTCCCGTTGAGGGAGCCATTCCCGCGCTATAGTCGGACTCGGGACTGCTCTGACTGGACACTGATGGCTCAACCAGTGGTTGGGGTTTAATGGCACCGTTTGTGGGAATGATATTGTCAACTACTGTCACCATTGCTTCAGGCCGTGTTGGCATGGGATGTTGTGTATTGTTTTCTACGGGAATCTCCTTGACAACTACAGGCTCAGGAGGCACGGGAATGGGCTGCTCCTCAGGCTCCTCGGAGGGAAGTTTTAGCCGTGGCATTAGGTGTTCTTCACGTTCCCTCTCGATCTGGGGACAGAAAAAACACCACAACATTACAGTGTTTTCTGTCAGGTAACTCATGTTAGCCATAAAACTACTACGATAATAAAAAAACACAACACATTTTTATACAGGTAATTTCCATCATATGAAAAGTTGCAAATTGTGGCAACTGAACAAACTAAATCTTATGTTGCAAACTTGTTAAAACCTAAATTACAATTCCAGAATTGGAGTTTCAATTCCAATGTAATTAAGGGGACAGGCGCTGCGGGATTTTTGATTTTTTTATGATTTTTAGTGAAATTTCGTTTTCAGCGTATTTTACTACAAAAACATCTTATCTTTAACTTCTAATTCAAAAAAATTCATATTGATGTGTCTATATGTGAATAAAATGCTTTATTTGATCACCAGTGTTGCCGAGAGTTCCTTTGTCTTGTTAACAAATGCAGAAATTATGCGTATTTCACTCCTTAGTTACCGGTACTTTGCCTTACTGGAGGCGGCCATGTTGGATATCTAAATTTAGCTCTTTCTCCCGGCTACAAGGCAGGCTTATGTCCAGCGGTAAATGCTCATTAGTATGCAGCCTATCGGCGTTAGAACGCGAGCTGTATCCGTACGGAAATTTCCTTATATGGCACAATGCTCCGCAGATCCGCACCCTCTCGATTCTGATTGGCTCATGACCGACCTTCGACCTCTTCGGCGTAACAACAGAGCGATTCAATATGGCGACCGTTGTTTTTCCTCAGTGATTTTCTCAGTTATTAGTACGCGATTTCTAGTCAAGATGTCAACGGATCGTGGAATAAAACAGTCTACGGCGAAAGCGTATGGGACGAGGAAGCGAACTCGGCTAGAACAGATGAAATATGCGCGAGAACAGCGGCAAAAATCAAGAGGATGTGAGAGACATCAACGTGTCATACGACGCATCGTGGATGACACGAGGACACCAGTCCTACTATGGCATTGGCAGTGTGATCGACTTGATCACCTGCCTTGTGATCGACTACACTGTACTGAGCCTGTACTGCCATGGCTGCACCACTGTGGGGGACCATATGGACAAAAACACAGACGACTACCGAACATGGAAGGCAAACCATGTTTGCAACAAAAACTTTGAGGGCACTGCAGGTGCAATGGATGCTGAGATTGCAGAGATCTTGTGGCGCCGCTCAGAGCAGAGACACAGCTTCCGCTACGTCACTGTGCTGTCAGATGGTGACACGAAGACGTACAACCACTTGGTCTCCCTCAATGTCTACGGAGATGACTGCCAGGTCACGAAAGAAGAGTGCGTAAATCATGTGTCGAAGAGGATGGGCACTGCTTTGAGGAAAGTTGCAGCCGAGGGTCGACAGGAAGGCGTCGTCACTGGTGGAAGGGGCCACGGAAAGCTGACAGCTGCTGCGATCACCAAACTGACAAAGTACTATGGTAATGCCATACGTAGCCACCCAGACGATCTGGACGGCATGATAGCTGCAGTGTTCGCCACATTCCTCCATGCGCTGTCAACTGATGATGACCCACACCACGATCGCTGCCCAGCTGGGATTTCAAGCTGGTGCTTCTATCAGCGTGCAGTTGCAAAGGGTGAACGACCAGGGCCGCATGAGGACAACGTTGGCACACCACTGTCACGGGAAGTCGGTCGCTTCGTGAAACCAGTCTACGTGCGTCTTGGTGATGAGAACCTCCTCCGTCGCTGCCTCAGAGTGAAGACGCAGAACCCGAATGAAAGTCTGCATTCGGTCATCTGGCGGAAGTGCCTCAAGACGGACTTCCTCGGGAAACTGCGTGTTGAGGCTGGCGCTGCCATCGCCGTCAGTGAGTTCAACCAGGGAACAGAGAAGACTGTGGCAGACACAACAGCTGCCCTGGGGTTTCAGCTTGGTGAAGCCCAAGTGAAACTGACACGTTCGAAGGACCGAGAAAGAACTGCAATGCTGCAAAGAAAGGCTGACGCGCAAGAGAAGAAGAATCGTGAACGTCGACGTCTTCACCGGATTCGCCAGCAAGATATGCTTACGCAAGCTGAAGGTGGACCATCCTATGCCTCCGGAGAGTTTTAGGGACTCGTGAAAAACAAACGGCTCTCTTCAGAGCCAACACACAAAAAACGGCTCTTTTCAGAGCCAACCACTCTTGGAGAAGAGCTTGCTATATCATCAGATTATGTTGCATATTTTGTCCAAAAGGTGTATTTCAAACATATGAATAGTAAGAAAAGGTGTATGCACACATTTGAATAGTCAAAAACCACCTGAATAGTCAGAAAGTGTATACAGATAAACACAAAAGTTTGTTTTGCTGTTTTCTCAGAATTCTGTTTTTATTCAATACATAAATTTCATGCGGATCCCGAGAGAAAACCGTAAGACATATCTACTCCAAATTTGAAATACAAATACTCCAAGACATGCACTACAAGCTGTCAAGAGGGAATTTGTATATCTATCCATGTTTCGAATTTACCTCCCTGCACATTCATGCACCCTATCTAAATAATCGGAAAATTTATCTACAGTTTTCAAAAAACATTTCTGACATATACTGCTTGGAGAGTAAAAATTCCTCTTGACAGTTTGTAGGTACATGCATTTACAATACATGTAGCATGTTTTGAATGTTGTAACAATGTGTATTGTTTTTTGGGATTTGCATGAAAATGGGTCCCCCCAAAAAAATGGCTGCCATTTCCATGGCACCCATCTGTCCCAAAAATTTTTTTTCACCTGTTGTACCTACCTTGACCCACAAAGATAATTTCCACCAAGTTTCAGTTCTCTAACATTAAAAAAAAAAAAAAAAATCCGCCGCAGCCTCTGTCCCCTTAACCCCATGTATGGGCGCTATATAAGAAATGTATTATTATTATTGTCTAGTTACCAAGATCAAACTAACTACAGCATCCTGAATGCTACTCACTCTAGCCATCTCTGCCTCGGGATCTGGGTGACCTTCTTCCATCAACCTGTGTCTGATCTCCTCCATTTCTTCCCTCTCTCTCTGTCGATCCCTCTCGTCCGCTTCCATCTCCTTCTCCCTCTCCTTCAGACGTCGCTGCAAGGCACTGCCCCTGTGATATAAAACATAGTGTCTATGCCATTGAAAATAAAAGATCCCACACAGGGTAAATGTGTAGCAGTTTGTGGACACATGCGGGCATCAAGTGTGTAGGATGGACACTTCATAAGCTGCTGTCAAATTAACTCTGATAATGGGTGCTACCGAAGATAAGACAGGTCTGTGTGATGCACCTAGTGCTGTAGCGTAGTGTTTTGTATGTAGTGCTTACTTCATGCAAGATGTCAGTATTATCGTTAAGTCAGGTCTGTGTGATGCGCCTAGTGCTGTAGCGTAGTGTTTTGTATGTAGTGCTTACTTCATGCAAGATGTCAGTATTATCGTTAAGTCAGGTCTGTGTGATGCGCCTAGTGCTGTAGCGTAGTGTTTTGTATGTAGTGCTTACTTTATGCAAGATGTCAGTATTATCGTTAAGTCAGGTCTGTGTGATGCGCCTAGTGCTGTAGCGTAGTGTTTTGTATGTAGTGCTTACTTCATGCAAGATGTCAGTATTATCGTTAAGTCAGCTGTTCTTACTTGTAGTACTTCGGGTCATCTCGTTCGTCATCGTAGTCCTCAAGGAACTCCTTGAGTCGTCTCGCCTCACGCGCCTGGGGCACAAAGTACACACATCATCAATACTACCATGGTTACAAGTTACCAATATTTCTTATATGTAACAGTTATATAAAGTATCAAAAAAAACATCCTCCTTACGGGAAAACTTGGTAGTTCATAGTTATTATGTGCAATTGTTTGTAACACTACGTTACACAAACAATGCACTAATCAGTTCGATATTATGTGCCGGATGACGCTATATACACAAAGATGACAGAGGAGGTTGGATTAAGTAACTTGGAACAATCATAGAAAACTTGCATAGCATGGGCTTCATAAACCAACAATCAAGTTATCACATCGTGAGCATTTCTGTATCAGAGAAATCCTTCAATCCAAAAAGGAATTTTACTGTACACGTATTAACATAAAGCCATAGCATCATTTTCCTGCCTACTTCTTCCGTCTTCCTTTCATCTTCTCTGTCCTTCTCTTTTTCATAATCCCTCATCTTCTTCCGTTCCCGTGTTTCCCACTTTTTCAGCAACTGCAAAAAGATTTTTGGCTGAGAGATGAGAAGAGAAACGAGTTCAATAATGACATGCATTCTCTTTTGACGATAAAAATGTTTTATTAAATTGAAAGGTCAAGTTACCACTACAGGTATGTTGAAAGCAACATGTGTAATGTGTATGTGCATACATATTGTGTATGTATAGGGGAAGGCAGTGTTAGTTGAGCCACTGATGTTTCCCAGGAAGCTACAGCAGCAACTGTTACAAGGAACCACCCAGTGATTGAACATCAGAACACGATCGATATATTACAGGTTACATTTGTCACAACGGCCAGAAAGTTTTAAAAGTATGTTTTCTGATATTTTTCTACACTTTTGGTAATTATGATTAATGTCTGCTGGTGTGTAAACTATCATCACATGTGACCAGACTTTATTGTTTGTGCACTTACAAATAGTTTAACTATGCACAGAGAAGAAGATTATTTACACCACTTCGCACATTAATGAGAAGTTGATCAAATAAGCTTAATTGTGAAAAGAGCCACCTAAGGTAGGGTCAGTTGAGCAACAGTTAAAGAACGAAAACAAGTGTTCTTTACCCCAAAATACATAAAGGATTTAATTTTCCGAGCAAATTGGGACATCGGATAGCTACAAGGCAACTTATTAGCACTTAGTTACACTTTGGCGATTGGCCTATATAAGTCTATATTAATTGTTGATTTATTAATTAAGCGCATAGACTTGTCAGAGACGTGTTGTACTCATTGTGTAGATGTGTTGGCCGAGTTGTTATGATTTTTTTGTACAAGGCCTACTTAAATTATACAAATAAAGCATTTACGCAACTTATGCTACACTGTGGCTCAACTTACCCCACCCACACCAAGTGTTAGTTGAGCCAGCTTAGCAACCCTATTTGAATCAGCTAGATATAATTATCTATGCTTACTACAGTCCATCACGTTTGAGGCGAGCGATCGCTCTCAATAATCTAGAGAGCGATTTTTCACTTGAGTCAACTTCTAAAATCGCTCGCTACCTACAAGTGTTCGTCTTGACAAGGAGTTTCTTAAGTATTAGATTCACTAGTTCCCATATCATCCGTCACCGGGGATGGTATTCACAGCCCACTGCACCAAGACTGCAAGAACGTCATCGAAGCACGAAGTGCTGGTGTGGTTTATAAAAAGTTATCAGATGAGTGGACTAGCGTCAGTATGTATTTGTTGTACGTCTGTTGTATGTTGAACTGAATAAAATACATGTACAATTATGGAATAGATGAGGGATCAACAATATTTCACAATCTGATTGACCGACTACACTGTAATGGGAATCGAAAATAATAACCTGGATCTGAGCTACTGAACACGCATATGAGTTGACACGGAGTGTAAAAGTTGATTAAACTTTGAAAACGACAATTTTAATCATTGCTCAACAGCGCAGTGCCATGGCACTGGCCTTGCCTAGACTACGTCTACGGTGATCGATGACATGTTGCAATTCAAAACTGTTTCACCAATTGCAATGTATGGGGTTTACTAATGTAAACATTTATTAGTAAAAAAGTCATACCGCCAACAAGTACCAATTAAAATTTTATGGCGACAACGGTAGAATCCAAATGGGAAATGGTGGCGCCACCACACATTAAAAAATAACAACTAACAAATCGCTCGCCTAAATTAATTTGGCATGTTTAGGCGAGCGATTTATCTGTTGTTTTCAAACGTGAAGCCCCGATGCTAGATATATTATCTTGGCATAAAATTATCTACTAACAATCGTAGTTTATGTAAGAACAATTTTGACTTATGAATATGATAGCACCCTAGACATCAAAAAGAATAAAAAAAGGCTCAACACTGCCTTCCCCTATGTATGATATATATAGAGAGAGGAAGGGAGGGAGACACTGACATCAAACATTAGCATACACATGCCACTGCTTCCAATCTACGACTGCCACCACACCACTTTCAAAGAACATATTGTAGTAGCTATTTCATGTGGCCCAGAAATCCGCAGAATACCCGAGTTGCCTACCTCCTGGTACGCTGCCTCCTTCTCCCTCATCTTCCTCTCCAGCTTCCTCCTCTCGTACAGTTCCTCCTCATCCTCCAGGGTTCGCTCACGGTCCCTGATGACAAAAGTAGCTGGTGTTATAAGTTTTACATTAAACCTTTGTCTATGTCAAGGTGATATTCATCAGTAACATGAGCTACACTGTAAAATTCAGCACGGCTGGGTTCAAAACGTTTACAGTATTACATTTTTAAAATAATTACAATTGTTGGAGAATATAAATAGTTTCTCCAGAGGTAAAAAACATGTAAAATGCAACAATCGAAGAAACCAAAGCAACGAATCAGTAAAGTACAATTACACATCTGCATCTAGTCAAACTGCAGCGGACCAATTCTTCTTATAAACAAACAATGCTCGCTACAAAAAAAATTAACATCCAACTGGTTGCTCCTCTTACCTATCACGAGAGCGTGATCGGTCACGTTCATGTGACTTGCTGCGCGACCTCTCCTTTGGGCGCTCTCGCTCCCTATCTCTTGTTCGCTCCCTTTCACGCTGCTCCCTCTCTCGTTCACGCTCTCTCTCCCTCTCCCGGTCCCTCTCCCGACGTGCTTCCCTCTCCCTCTCCCGTTCCTCATCCCTCCTCCGTCGCATGTCATAGTCCCTGTCTCGGTCCCGATCATTGTCTTTATCCTCCTCGCCCTGGGGGAGGAAACAGAAGACAGTCGTCCATTAGAGGAGTCTGTCTTCATGTCATCCATTAGATGCAATGGGAACAGTTGGCACATAGCCCTTGACAGGACAAACTGTTTAGTTTTATGTTACATCATAGATACTGGTTACACAGATAGCCAATCCCCATAGACTTTAGGCATTTTTTTGTCACCTGGTAAGTTTATGTTCCAACAGCTCACATTTTGTTTCATTTTACGTTAAAACTCCCTCTTCAATTGATTCAGCCTATTGCGAATCTGGTTCGTTGATGTTTAAATCAGTAGTGTGTGAATATTCTGTATCTTGGTTTAATAAAGGAGTGTGTTGTTTTGTTAAAATCATCGAAAGAATTTACTTTGATCATTAGATGTGCTAATTAGCGAAACTGTGAATAGTCTTATACAGTTGGAGCCCTTTTTGTCATTCATTTTTCACTGATTTTTTAGACCAGGTAAAAAAAATTGGGGGGACATTTGTTACATACAAATATTTAATTATACTTTCACTGATAGTAAAAACATTACCACATCTTAAAGTACATAGTCATCAACACAATATTTGACAAGATGGCTATCTGTGTAACTGTTATGCATGATGTCATAGACAAGGACCATACAGAAGTTCACAACTAGAATGGTCACTGCATGCAGCAAACACTAAAACTATATTTCAAAGAAAACAAAATGCTAGTTATCAAGATATGGGCTGGTCTTCTCTAGTTCACAACTGACAGTACATAAAAATGCAATATTTCTGTACCATAAAAACACATTTATTTTCGCTAATAAAAATGACAGTACAGGCATCTGAAAGCCATCATGTCTGTCATGCAATTCATAAGCAACGTTTCATTTTTACGATTGGGTTTACACCAGGGGGTTTATTACAGTATATGACAAGGGGGTTGACAAGATGGCAGAGACTATGTGGTTACATAGATGTCTCACACAACCGGCCTGCCGCTCTCGATCCTGTGCCACGGCCTCCGACTTCATCCGTATCTTGTGTGATATCACGGCTGTTTTTGAACAAATATTTGAAAACAACTTGCAGCAACATACGCTACGCTGTGACACGAGCACGCACACAAACAACACCGAGATACCCCACAGTGTGTGCTCTGCGCCCTGGGGGCAGAACGACTGACCCACCACACAGAATCAGACGCAAAGAAAACTGCCGGCAACCGACATACTCACCCTCGGCGTCCGAATGCGAGCCCCGCTATGTCATTCATTTATATAGTGTACAACTGGCCTGAAATACCACTTTAGCAACAATGTATTTCAACCATCAACGTTTCAAATGTCACATTTCAAATTCCGCCCCTTTCTTGTCTGATAACCTGCAGGGTCCACACACACAATGTTTACCTCGCCATAATCTATTTTGCCCTGACCGCAATTATTTAGTAATAGACTGAACATCGGCAAAACAAAAACAAGTGTTATTTTACATTTTTTTAACAAAAAAAGTTAAATTGGTTGTGAAAAATTAGTAAAAGATTAAAATATGACAAAGTGTTATAGCAGTCTATAATTTCAAAGACCCAAAAAATTATTAAAATAGCCCAATGCTGAGAACAACAGTTGTCCAGCAACTTGACAAGTGTGGACCCTGAATTGCCAACAGAAATATTTGGCAACTTTTACTAAACAGGGACACAGTACCAATGCATTTATGTAGCATTTTATGCTTTCCTTTCTTTACTGCCAAACATCAGCATGCCTGAGTGAGAAAAAGTTCAACGACAAGATGGAATACATCAAGTTACGACTGAGTTTTACAAAGCACACACACACTACCATTTGTAAATAGAGGCACAGTTCACTCACCTGTGAACATACAGCACACACATGTAAGTAGCTACTTGCTCATAAATAGCGTAGTGGGCACTCACCTCGGAGGACTTCAGTTAGCAAGCAACCTCTCAAATAATTATATCACTGGCAGAGCAATTAATCACCTCAATAACCAGTTACTGTTCAAATGACGAAACGAAGAGGGTATGGCAGAAAGATATATATAACTAGATTTGCAGCACACAGCAGAATAAATCCAGTGCAGTCAATAATTATGAATGCATTGTTATAGTAATCTGTTAAAACCAAAAACAAAAGTGTGGAAGATGGTTTGTATCATTCAGCTATCAAAATCTACAAACTAAAACTGAATTTGCAAACAAACAAATATTTCATGGGAAAATAGCATAGTCGATATTTATGACAGCACTGTTATTGAAAAGTGTGAGAAACAAAAATGGCTAAATGTACAAGGAGAATTTTAAAAACTAAAAAGCTTTAGACAAAGTGAGAGAGGGGAAACAACGTAGTAACAGTGCCCGTCTTACCAGCATCACATGAACATAACATCGTCTCCGCGCCAGCCACCAATGGCATGGCATACAGTCAACTTTTAGTTTTGAAAAGCAAATGTAGGGCGCACTTACCAAGTTTATTTGGGCCTCCTAAATTAACAACAGCTTTAGTTTGAAGGACTTTCGATGCTCGGTCAGGCTGGATGCCTTATCCCCAACACATCTAGTGATTTGGTGGGGTAATGAAATAAAGTGCCAGATCAGAATGCGACTCGCGGAAATTTTCATATGATAACTATTGACAAGCTGTAAACGAACTCCTTCACTTTTTTCGCCACACTATGCCAAATGAATCTCTTAATGTATTTTGCATCACACTGTTAGGTTAATGAAATTTACTTTTTAAAGTAGTGCATACATAATCATGACAGCTTTTAAAATTGATTTTAAATTACAAAATGATTAGTCTTTTGAGTATCTTAGCAGTAAGAAACATCTGTAAAATGAATGAATGATGATGAAAGCACAAAACAAGAACTCGGCAATGACTCTTACCTTGTGTGCATCGCGAAAACTTCTGATTTCACGATTAATTAGGTCTTTCTTTTCTTCCTCTAATTCCATATCATCAAGACCCTGCAAAAACAGCACATAAAGTCAACAGATAGCAACATCAATTAATTACACAATTACAATCAATTGCATTTAAATACTGCTAGCATTCATGTTCTTATTGTTCCCGTAAAAGTATGTGGATTTAATGCAACTAGTATGGAGGTCATATCGTAAAAAGGACATAGACAAGCTAGAAAGAATACAACGAAGAGCAACTAAAATGATTCCCAGAATTGAGAGGCCTTAGTTACGAAAGTCGCTTATTACAATGTGGTTTGACAATACTACAGACCAGGAGACTAAGAGGAGACCAAATAGAAGTGTTTAAAATAGTGAACGGTTATGAGGATGTTGACAGGAACATGTTCTTCAAACTTAAAGAAGGCAGTAGAACCAGAGGACACAAAGCAGCATGTTTTTGTTTGCATGTTTTTCCAACTACTAGTAATTGTAAACAATGTACAGACTATAGCTGAGCCGTTATTCAAACAACATGAAAAGACCAGTAGGCTGATCATTTTATGGTTTCAGAAATACCTGCTCAATGAAACAATGCAGTAGTAGCAAGCCAATTACTTAATTGTTGGGATGCCCCATGGTTTCAGATATCTGCAGACAGGCAACAAATGTTACTTTAGAGCAGGAGCTGCAACCTGTATTGAATTCAAAGTAAGCTCATCACACCCCACCATAATTTGATTTGAGCAGAACTTCTGAGTTTTTTTTCCAAATGCCACCCTTGGGAGACCCTTTGTTCCAATTTGGACAAATATTCTCACCTCAGATATTAATCAGATATTTTTATAAACTTCACACTACTGTGTGATGCAGTAGTATTATTGTTCATACACACCCAAACAGATCTTACGATTAATGCTAAAATCTGTCAATACGATAAAGACAACATATGACATTCTTGCAATACTCACAGCATCTTTAAGAGCAGATTCTTTCTCCTCTTTTTTCCGTCTCCTGTTCTCACGCTCTTCTTCTCTTTTTCCTGGAACATCGAAGACATCATATTATTACACACAATGCAAGAACACCACTGACACAAACCAGAAATAGCAGGAAAATCAGCCCACTGGGTTAAACCAGTGTTTTTGGCAATAATGTCCCACCTTCATACATTCAATTAATCCTAATCATTCAATTGTGTCATGGTTAGCAGAAATGACTGTCACTTCTGCCCATGTGGCGTTCATGACAGGTTATACAGTTAGTCATTGAGGGATCTGATACAGGCAGGACCAACAGCCTTTAGTCTCTACCAAAAGACACAGACAAAATTAAGATGCCGAAATGGCAGCAGGTGGACTCGAACACTGGTCACTGATTGACAATCCAGCACTCTAACCGTCAAGCTACCTCATCCCACCTGATCTGTAGATATTGTTACCCAACTGTCCCAACAGTCCCATCACCCACTAACCCGGGGTTGGTGCTGACGGCTCCTTCGACAACTCCCTGGCATACTCTCTCATGATGGCATCCAGGCCGGCCTTTGCTACTCGGTCCTCCCGCATACTTGACTCATCCTCTCCATCATCCTCATTTGTGTCCTCGTCCTCGCTGTCCGAGCCCTTCTTCTCTTTCTTCTTGTCTGGACCGTCGGTTTTCTCCTTTGCCTTCTTCTTATACTCGTCCAGTAAAGTCTTCGTCTTCGCATCGACTTTCACCTGCAAGCAGCACGAGTCAACATTTCCATAATATTGAATAAATAAAATTTATTTAATAAATATTTATGGTACAATCGCCTCATCTTGATTCCTCATGCACATAACATACTAGCAGCTGGTAAAGCACACCCTCAGATCCAGGCCAACAACCCACATGGCTGAGAGGCCCGGAATGGCAGGGTGTTTCGGCACCGCTGATGCTACCCCATTGGGGTGGACTAACAGCCTTAGTGAGCAAGGATGGATATCATCACAGGGTGTGCTGCCTCATGGCTTTTTTCCAATAACCAGGCCTTGAATTTGGCGCAAAGCCCCGGCAACTGGCCGTAGTGCCTTGGAAACTAAACAATGGTTCACGGCCAAAAATGGCTGTGTTTTATAATTCACTCTACTTCAATGACAACATCGTCCGCTGACAGCAACTCAGAAATGGCTTCGTCTTCATAGTATCCCTATATTTTTTACAACAATGTTAATATTCATTGCATTAAAGCAATTGTGATAACAGCATTTTTTACTGGCCTCGTTGCCCTGCCTACTGGCCTCGTTGCCCTGCCTACTGGCCTCGGTGCCCCCTAAGATATGTAAAAGCCAATGCCAACTGGCCTTGCCCTCAATTTTGCTAAATTCGTGGCCTGCAATAACTACCCCAAAAACTCAATCATAACCTCTCTAAAATGTTGACCTTTTGTTGATTCACCATGAAAACACATTGCTTAAATTTTTTTAAATAAATTTTATTTGCATTTTATTATGAAAATCCAGATTGCAAGAAAAGGGCATAACATTTTTCCAACTGCCCCAAACATCGTTTTATTTAGCCGTTCACAAAATGAAAGAGATGAGGAAACATTTCCAAATACATCTAGATGATGATGGCTAGCAATATCCTCAGTTCCCTGCAGACCCACGGGGCCAGTGCTGGGGGATGGCCAAGTTATCTGCACTGCCACCATAAGGGGTGGCACTGAGCGAGCAAGGATGGCATCATCACCGGATTCAACCACCATCATAGGGATTACATCAGGGACTGCAAAGTTTGAAGGCTTACAAAAAGCCTTGACACAATTGTCAGGGAATTTACAACAATGTCTTCAGTTACATTACAAGTAGCTGTAATATAACTGAAACCATCAGATTGACAAAAAAGATGTAGTTGGATAATTTACTTGACTGCACAATGCTTCAGTTACGTAGGTTAGACAAATTATAATTAAATATGCCTCTAAATTTGCTATGCCCTTCCATGCTCGATTCCAAAGTTCTGAACTATCAATAATGAATTTCAAAGCGCTTTATATACCCTGACCATAGTCTTGCAAACATACCACAAGTTTCTTGTCAGCAATCTGCCATTCATTCAACAGGCGAATACATCGTAGTGTCGCTTCCGGCTGCTCATATTCACAGAAACCAAATGCTGAAAAAACAAATATGGTTAAAAACCCACTTGTTTAATCCGGTATTTTTTACATATGTATACAAGTTGTTTTATCACAAATTATGAAGCCACTACATTTTACTCATCTTTTTTTACAATTGGACGCTACCTAGCTACTATATTTAAAAACACTGCTCAACTCAACAATTTGCAACAACTTTCATATTTAAGGCAACTATAATTATTACCTTATCTATTAATTTTACCATAAAACACCTGTGAGCAGACTTTTCCAGATACACAGTATTTCACAAACATTTGTTGATTGATTGATTTATTCCGATATTCAGTAATCACTGTACGCATAACAAATTAATTTGTAAGGAAACTTGTAACTTGACACTGTAGGTAGAAATAATGACTCACAGTCTGAAGCCTTGCAATATTCAAGAAACAACTGACCACGCAATATACGAATACAAACTATCAAACACGTGACTACATGACGCAAGCACACATTTTATTACTCAGTCATGATTTTAATTGTGCATACCTTGAAGTTTTCCAGATGCGCCCTGCACCCTTTTCCAGCTGAGTACGTTGCCACACCTCTGCCAACACAGAATCATTATAATACAAATACTTTTCAAAAATTTGGCCAAAACATTTTTTTTGGGTCAAAACACCTACTTCTGACATGTCAAGTTCGGTAAATAAAATACAGAAAGATTCTAAGAATTAAAATGCTTTCTGAAATGGTGATATCCGAGAGCTACATGCACTAACAGATGAAAAAAATATAACACCTTGAATTCTCTCACTTGGTCAACATACCTGTAGCATTTGTCTAATCATCGAGTCAGGTGCCCGGTCACTGATGTTTCCCACAAACACTGTTGTCACTGGTGGTTTCTCGTCCTTCTTCTCAATCTGCAACCGGAATATTACAACAGTTGAACAGGATACCAAGAAATGTATTCATAAATGCGAATTAATTATACAGTGTCTGAAATTAGCAAACAAATGAACTGGCCCCGATTTTTTTAACTGGCCCATTTCTATTTTGAACCAGCCCATGTGAGTTTGAACTGGCCCCACAAAAATGTATTAATTATAAGTACATGTAACAAACCAAAGTTTTTGTGCGTAACGCTAAAACAAACATTTCAATGTGAATGTTATTTGCGAAACAGTTGCAAATGTTGAAAGTAACAATATGTTTGATACCGACGTTTTGCGCGCACTGTCACTACGCAGCTAGGTCTGGCATGGCCACGGGCAAAAATCTATGTCTATGCCGTTCTCAATTCAGTACAAATTGAAGCCTCCAAAGTTCACATTCACAGCCAAATATCTCATTATATTGTCAATCGGGTTGTCTGCCTCGTTAGTATCACCAGTATGAAGTAAATTGGCGAAATATCCTTTATAAATTGATACTGACCAGACCTGGGGCCAAAGTATCCAGTACTCGAGTACATTTTTGAAATACTCGTAATCTCGTAGAAATTATGGTCAAGCACTTGTACTCATGTTCAATGTACTCAGATTTTACGAGTACACTTCAGTACTTTTTCAATATGATATTGTGAAAATTATTTTATCCTTATTTTTATCCAATCATTAACAACTACAACAATAATTTCAAAAAGTATGGTAGCAAATTGTATTACCTGCATATGAATTAAATTCACAAAATGTTGTATGTTCTTGCATGCATCTCATCTGAGTTATATATATGTTTTCTAATACAGGATCATTAAAAACACTTTTATTATGTCAATTCTACTGCAATAACCATGATATTAATTGCAACGTAATAGCCCCTGATTTGTAATAATTATTATTGTTACATTAAGTAGATGTGGATTAATTTTTACTTGGTACTGAGGAGTTTTCACAAATTCACACTGTGGATCACTTTTCTGCAAATTGAATGCACTGAAGTCATAAAGGCTTCGCTTCTAGAGGCAGCATCTTTTGATTCTTTTCCCAGTCAGAAACCCCTAGTTGTACCAGTCCAGGCCATAATCCTTGTTTGTTTAATTAAGTCAGGAAGTCCAGTAAGCCCACAATGAAAGGGTCATTCATCAGTTAGCCATAAAATGCCTTTGTTGCTCTCACAAGTGACAGTGCCAAGTACTGCTAATAGTCTTCTTCTGAAGAAGTTTGGTGACTCAAGTCAGACAGCCTGCATTAGTATTGTCTGGTACCAATTTTTAGTGTGGTTAAAGTACAAAGGGGACATTGAACCCTGGACATTGGCAGGTGCTAATTCACAATGTCAATAAACATTAGTTGTGGCCTTATGATCACTGCCAGCCACAATATGCCTAACAGTGTTCATTTATTCATATATCATATATATTTAATGGCTATATTTCTTTATTTCTTTTCTCTTGTTATGTTGTGTAGCTATTTGTGCTATAAAATGCATTTTGAAAAGTATTTTCAATTTAAATACATTTAACCCATATTTGAATGTATACCATGAACATATGCATTTGAATACAAATCGCACCTTCGAATGGAATGCAACCTCCTGTTTGGTCCTAAACATAAATAGGATTTTTACAGTTTTCCTCATAAATAAGTCTGATTAACTCCTGTTGCATAGTCAACTCTTCCTGTATTATATAAATTAATTCACAATGTTTATTTTTTAAATGTTATTATTACTATACAGAGTTACTATATCATACAAGATGTACTGGTACTCGTGGAAATGTACTCGTACTCAGCTTTGAGCAATATACTCGTACTCAGCTTTGAGCAATATACTCGTACTCTATTCATGAAAATGTACTCGGCCCCAAGTCTGATACTGACATTATTAAATGTGAAACATCCAATAGGCATCCATGTTACAAATGCAAGGGGTTTTCCCTTGCATGTGCGGACTTCGACTTTGTTTTGGCTGCAATTTGTCGATTAGTAAGTATTGTAATGTGTAATTGTATATATCACTAATACAGTCCGATCTAGCCATAGCCGCCAGGATAAATCAGCGGTGTGGAGCCAAATAACTTGTGCATTTTGGCTAACTGAATTGATGCAATGCATTTTGAAATGGCGGCCGCCGATAAAAAAGCCTTAACTTTGAACACTGTTATATACTTTGTCGCAATCCTTCGCTACCCAATTTTTTATTTATCGTCCAATAACCACTAATGTCTCACATTACAATCATTCTCAGCTCTCGACATGACGATCATCAATCATTAATCGAACTTGTAACGAAAACGAAATAAACTAAACATCATGTGTGCTGACGACTGCCTCCCATTTTAGAGAGAGGTCATTTGACTGGTTCATGTGCGCACGTGGCAAAATCCGGTGATTATGGCCAAACTTTTAAAAAAAAATTATTATAGCTTTGCTGCGGTCTTCTCCGGGAAATTCTCGACAGCAAATTAAAAACTTTATTAAAAATAATTGAAGCAAATTACCACAAGTACAAAACATGCAATCATTGATAGTTGGTTCATTCATGTGGCACTAAATTAGGTTTTCAAGAACATTGCCATGAATTCAAGAACGGGTACCTGAGTCACAAATTCAAAAACATTCAGGGATCTGTGTGAACCCTGGGCGGAGCAAACATTCCTTACTTTTCCTGTGTCTTTGTATTGACTTCCTTAAATAGATTAAAATGCTCACCTTTGGAATTTCCTGAGGGACGAGTTTCTTGGACGGTTTCGGTGCCGAGTTTGTGTTGTTTGCATTGGCAGTCATGGCCATGCTCATCTGTGGTCGCATCATCTACAGTACGACACACACTTCAAATATTACACAATGAAAAAGCCTGAAGTTTGGGCTCCATATTCCAAGTAGATTTTGAGAACTGGCCATTTTATTATGTATGGTAGGTGTAGAATTTAGTTTCAAAATTGTGATTGTCATTTTTGTGCTACGTTTCAGGTTCAATTATCTCATGGAATAATGTACATCTAGAAGCCTGACATTTTTATCCAAACATGTGTTAACAATTAGAAGTTAATCCGAGACCAAAGTATATGAGCCACGTCAAATATTCATTAATTTGAGATGAACCTTAAATCAACACATAATATAAGAGCAAACAATTTTCTACAGGAATTGCTGAGGACTGCAGAAAGATAACAGCAAGAACATTCTAACCAAGTCTGTTACAGTTATATTATTTTACCTAGGACAAAGCAAGAATAATTTGTGGTTTGGTTGACACATGTTTATAGTGGGCAAGAAATACATGTTTTAAGGGACACTGCACACAAATGAGGATACAAGTTTCTGTATTTCAATGACCACGTTTTGTTATTTAATACTTTCAAATCGTGAGTGTACTAGTGACTAGAAAAGTGACTAGAAATCATTACTTACCGGCATAATTCCCATCCCCATGGGCATCATTCCTGTGAAAGAAGCAAGTCAATGGTGAATGCTAGCATCATATCTACGGTCTTTTTTCATTTCTTTTTACATACGTGTAGAAAAAAACATGAGTGGCATAATGTAAGAACCTGTAAGTGATCAAATTATTTTAATGAAGCACAGATTTTGAATGTGTTTAATCAACTTTAATGAAACCGTTGGTATACCGAGCACAGCTGCAACAGATAATGCAGGATGAAGTGTGTGCGAACTAAGCTGTCATTCAGCTACTCTGATGTCTCATACACACACACACACACACCCACCCACCCACACACATCTTTCATTGCCACTAAACAGGGCTGTGCATTTTAAACTAAAAAGTTAACTTACCCATGGGTGTAAAGCCATACCCCCGGGTCATCATTCCTGGTGGCATGGGAGGCATTCCCATAGGCGGTCTTGGTGGATACGACATCGTTCCGCCAGCTACTACTAGTTACTTCTACAGCAGATTCTGGTAAAGCAAACGGAATGTGTTATTACTATCACTGCCAGTGTCATCTGAGTCAGATATTGTAAAAACTCAATTATGGGTGAATTACATTGCATGTTGTATTAGTTCCACAACTGACTCATGCACAAATACTATACAATGGCTGTGATTAATTCAAGGCATAATGCTAGGTTTATAGACAAATAAATCAGTGTAGAGTGCCCTCCATAGTAAATGGTGTTGTACAGCTTGTACTAGACTAGAGAGATTAGAGAGCGTCCTTTTATCTAAATGCTAAATCATGCAAATAAATACATACTAGAAATACCAGCACATGTCTAGAATCCAGGCACACACCAATGTCGCCATAGTAACCATGCACAATGCATACTGAGCTACAGAACATGTCAAATTTTAAACACGGTGTGTGTAAATAACACATTTAATCACCTTTTTCGATGCTCGAATTCGCATATTTAACTCACATTCAATGTCACCATCCTGTGAATAAAAGGGACAAGATGGTGCTTAATGCAGGTTAAATATGTGAATTCGAGCTTTAATTTTTTTTTATTAAATGTGTTTGATGCACACCATGTTTAATAATTTACATGTTCCATAGTTCAGTTTGCATTGTGCAGTTACTGTACAAATTGGGTGCTCAAATTGCATGTTAATAACGGCAAATTTAGGTGGGCCTGGTTTCTAGACAAGTGCCGAAATACTAACTACCTACCAACTTAATGATGACACCTTAATACAATTGCTAAAATGTTGTTTATTGGTCATTTGGTGCAATCAAACAAAAACGAAATGCTGACATGGCTCGCGTCATGAGACATGACATGGCATTTTCACCTAGGCAAAGTCAATCGTCATACAATTTTTTCTATCTGACTGTTGCTGTTGTATAGGCAAAGGACCAGCTCGTCAAAAACGTATGTATTTCATATCTGTATGCATTCTTATATATATATATATATATATATATATATACACACACATATATATATATATATCACTAAAGTTACCTGACAATAACCATGTAAAAGTGTGAAATTCTCGTAGATCAACATAAGGTCACGCTAAGAATTGCTGTCTGCTAGCCACAGAGTTACATCATTAATCATCCCCCTATAAACTACTAAAAGGTGTTTTATTTATGTCTGTGCTGCTGGCCCACTCTGGCCTCATTCTACACGAAATCGCACTAGACAATGTAACCCAAAGGCAACATCACATGCACAGTATGGTGGCTATTTATGAAATATTTTCTGTGACCAATAAATTCACTCATAAATAATTATTTGGAGCACATTTCTTCTGTTTCTTGACGCCTAAGTGTCAGTTGTATGTCACAAAATATGCATGTGAAATGGTTAGTGAATATCGTTTTTAAAACTTATTAGTTCCGTAGCCATTTGGCTACGGAAAGCCCAAATTCTTGCGTACGGTTATCACGGCCTGGTCCTCCGCCCCAAAGCTCAAGATAGGCACTTCAACATAATGCGCTGCCTCAGCCATTCAGCGTGCACGAAAATCCGTTAACGATTTAACGCCGTTACAACTACTGGAATCTTGTTACCGTTTTGTTTTGCCGTGTGTTTCATCGGCTGCTTCCGTTCATTTTCGTCAGCTTTGATGGTACCTTTGAAAGCGGTAAGTTAATTTTCGTGTTGTGTTTTTCTTATCGAAATTGGACCAAAGTAAAGTTTACAAAATGTCAGTTAGACTTCATAGGTGTATTTCAAATGCAAGTTGCACAACTTCATCGAATTCTTTAAATGTATTGGTCTGATGAAATAACATGCTAATTAGCCATTGTTAACTTATTAATTGAGTTACTATTAATGATGACTAATGTATATTTATGACCCTACTTAGTGTTTTTAAATTATACAAATATCTTCATAATCATGGAAGTTATGGCCTTTTATTAAAAGGCGTTAGCCTGTTGAGTTTGCACATTAATTAACCAATATTGACTTATTAAATGCATCAATTGAGTTATTAAATGAGTGTGTGATGTACATGTATGACCCTGGTTAATGAGTTTGTAAACCTTGAACAAATATCTTCATAATCATGTAAGTTATGGACATGTGTTGGTCAGTTGACTTCACTATTTAGCCAATATTGACTTATTAATTGCATTAACTTAGTTATTCTTAATGATACATAATTGGATTATGCATATTTGTGACCCTACTTAACGTGCTTGCAACTCTTGAACAAATTATTAAAATATATGCAAAAAGAAGTTATGCCATTTTAATCATACATTAATGGAAAGAAAACACAAAAATTTGTTTTTTTCCTGTATACGAGATACACAAAATTTCCGAATTTTTACCGTATTAAAATCACAATATCTTTGGATAAAGATATATTAATAAAATAAGCAGTTTTTGGTTCCTTTAGATTTCACCTTTTATTTAAATCAATTGCCAATGTTCTATCATGATATCTAATTTTTCTTTGAAGTGCCTACTCAAGAGTGGGGCAGACGACTGCCTAATTGGACTCTCGATAAGCCAATGGTTGGACTCTCGATAAGCCAATGGCTTCCTTGTCCACTTGCCATCTACCTCATGATCTGGGCCTTGTTAAATTTTCAACGTGCACCAATCGACATTGTGATTGTAACTGTAAGGGATTAAATTGAGTCTGACAACGCGCATATTCATCTTTCTTTCATTAAACACTGAACTATATGTATACCCGGGTTAATATGTTAGTTAGCACTCCGTTATTCCAAAGCTTGCAGTCGGGATGGGACGCCCAATCACCGAAAGCGGAAAAACCTTGGTGGCGACACGGGCAACTGAATCAACTTGGCCTTGGGCCTTTAATTTTTATAACTAATATATACTAAAGGGTATGCAACATGGAATGACACCACTCACCTTTCAACATCCGTATCTGAGCTTTGCAATGCATAATCCGATTACTACGATCACACACATATGTCCAAATGAATAAACTTTTACTATACCTACTTTTGATTACACATGTCTGTATTTCTTAACGAAAAGTTACATTTTAACGACTGCGCGCACAAAAGTACATACGACGCCATGTCATCACGTGACAACGCAGACGAAAGTGAGGTTCAACAAACTATGTTACGGAAATAGTCGACCCAACAAAATAAATTTACAACAACTTTCAGTGGACAAATGTTGCGTAAACCTTAAATTGCATATATGACTTACCAAAAAGTTATGTCTTCCGACGTCTTCATTGATAGATCAAAAATATAACCGCACGTAGAAGCTGTCAGACAGAGACGCTGCTGGCTTTTTGTTAGGTCGACTATTTCTGTAACAAAGTGTTTCTGCGTTGTCACGTGATGACATGGCGTCGTATGTACTTTTGTGCGCGCAGTCGTTAAAATGTAACTTTTCGTTAAGAAATACAGACATATGTGTAATCAAAAGTAGGTATAGTGAAAGTTTATTCATTTGGACATATGTGTGTGATCGTAGTAATCGGATTATGCATTGCAAAGCTCAGATACGGATGTTGAAAGGTGAGTGGTGTCATTCCATGTTGCATACCCTTTAGTATATATTAGTTATAAAGGCCCAAGGCCAAGTTGATTCAGTTGCCCGTGGGTGGCGATGTCTGCTCTACTAGTGAGGCCTGCTATCGGCCGCGATAATCGGTCAAACCTGTGTTATACAACTATATAAAAAAATACTTTCCAATGAAAATACCTAATAAGGATGTACGCAAACCAATCGTTATTGCTTCCTATACTTACATTTAGACGCAATGATTATGCAATCGTAATTACAAGATTTAAACAATCACACTTTCGACATGACTATTCAACATGGCCGACTTAGCACCGTGTACCTCGTTTTCGAATTTGTAAAGTAATGGTTTTCATGTATCCTCCTGGTGGCGCTTTAAAGTTACTATAAAAAGCATACAAATAAACGTGTTTCTAGTTGGCGTCATTGATAACGCAATTATTATTTTGCGCGTTGGTAATATTGCAGTTTTCTATCACAGAAAGAAAGCACAAAGCCACCGTTTAGTTATTTGCCTCTGTAATTAATATGTATCCAGCAGACCAAACTCCCCGATAGTTGCGCCACTCAGCATGTCACCACTGCCACAGCTTGATTATAAATTCAAAATGGACAATGTGGAGGGGTATATCGGCTGGGCAACGTGATTGTTGTTTGCGACTTGTTAATTAGACATTACTACTGTGCATTTGAGTATACGTAACTGTTTCAAACAAAAACGAACGTTATTTTGTTCCTAATTTTTTTTTTATACGCAAACACTATCTACAATTGTATGCAATTGAAACTGAAAGCTTTATTGACCAAAATTAGGTGTTTACCAAATGAAATGACGGTATGCAGAACCTAAACATCAAATGTAAGTTGTAGTGTTGAAATCGTAAGTGATTTACACTACATTCACTGTGTGGCGCCACTGGTGGAGAATTTGCCAGCAGATGTCAACTCGTTCCGCGGTCTTCTCATTTCGAGAATGACATGCATCTTTTTGTTTGTTTTTAATTTCCGTGATTACGAGTCATTGAACACAAGCTCGATCATGTGATATAAGCCGGATACGTTACTATCCACAACGATGCCTTATGATACAGTGATTTTTTTAATATGAGTGTTTTCAAGAAAATAAATTAAGTAAGAATGTAGGCCTATATAGGCGTAATAATTGAACGTCCCCTAATGGTATGCAGCACCACCTAGTGGTTGACCAGATACATACAGCAGATATATAAAAAAGGCATTTTGTGATAACAACATGAACATTGGCACACGCTTCAATCATACATGAATTAAGATACATGGCTATAGGCCTAGTGCAGTTGCAGATTTTGCCTCAGTAGGTGCCTCCGACGGCACTGTTCACCTTCTCCGACATTCATATCCGCCATTTATAAAGATGGCGGTTTTGTTTTCCCCATATCTTAAAACACTACATTATATATAACCGAGGCGTGCATCAAGGTGGTTCACACGAGTTTACAACGTTCTCCTCGAGATATGCATCGCCATCCCACAGGAGGCGAGATGTCTGACACTGGATGGAGCAAGTTTTACAACTGTGACACCATCCCCCCCCCCCACCCACACATGCGGAAACCAGAAACTGTCTTATCTTGCGTCGAGCACCTGACGAACGCTTTGCCAAATATGCCAGGTGTATCAAAAAACCTGATCCTCATCCCAGGGTTAGCGACCATCCAACTGTCGGCAACGGCCTTGTAATTCACTTTCAATGATTTGAAAAACGTATGATCGAGGGCTGCATTTTGTGAGTGCAGTGTGGTGGCAGTGTGCTTAGCTGGATTCCATGTTCAATGGCGTATGTGACGGCGGCCAGAGACTTATGGCTGTGGTGGGCGTCCAGGGTGGCTTGTGGCGTTGCCTTGCTTGCATTGGTGTTTGCAACAAAATGTTCCAGCCATTTCACGAACATATCGCTGTCAGTCCAACCATTGGCGCTGCAGTAGCCGACCGACTGTGACGGCGCTCTGAGCATCAGACGATCCTGCATGCGTTTGCGGGGGAATATCAGCATTGGCGACAAGAACCCACCGCTGGCATTCATTGCACAAATGACTGTGACAGTGGCGCCCCGCTTCCCACTTGTCATCCCAACCTGGCGTATCCCTTTGGTAGCAATGACATTACCAGGAGCGTGGACATTTGTTATCCCCGGTTTGTCCATATTCCACCCTTTACCAGCAGTGTAAGTATGGTTCTCCAGCAGTTCTTTGTACGTCACGAAGAACTCGTTCAACTTGACTGTTGAAAGCAACAGCTCGCGCGATGTTTGTGCCTTGGGGGACACGCACGCTCAGACCATCATGCCGGGCGAGGAATCCAACAACTGAGTCCGCCGGTCGCCGAAGATCCATTGTTGTTCAGCCAAACAACGCAGCCTCCATCAGCTTCACGTGTTCGTGATCGGAGGCTTCTACGCGGGCGTC
The DNA here is from genome assembly GCA_963662155.1 of Lamellibrachia columna. Classification (NCBI taxonomy): domain Eukaryota; kingdom Metazoa; phylum Annelida; class Polychaeta; order Sabellida; family Siboglinidae; genus Lamellibrachia; species Lamellibrachia columna. The sequence continues at coordinate 58,269,784 of OY759262.1, forward strand.
GAGAATAGGAACTTTCTGTCCAACTCTAACTATGCCCGGTTTTCTAACTTTCCCATATCGGTGCCTCCGGAGAGTCGACGCTGGGAAGGACATTGAATAAACTGTAAGCACCCAGGCGGGAATTAAACTGGAGCTCAAACATCCCCTGCATACACCCACGTGTGAACTTATATCTCTATACATGTGCATGAAGCAAGATGTATGCAAACAAGTCAATAGTAGGCGAAATGCTGTACCTCCTACAATAGTTATAGGCCGCTACGTTGTGTTTTTCGCTGATATAAACGAACCATCGCCTGAAAATAAAATGTATACATATAAATTATATCATAATAATATATCAATCACTTACCGTTGTAAAATGTACATTGTAGTTAACATATATATATATATATATACATGCAACAATATCGCAATAAAACACAATACAATATCGCCCACATTTTATTATATGACTGCCAACTGAATAATAATAATATCATAGTGTCACCAATTAAGTTTTTGACTCACACCTTTATGTAGCGAGTTGCACCAGTTTTACTATTGGTGAAATATTACATCAAACAGCACATAAACGTATAAAAAACATAATTTTACTGACGTCTGTCTCGTGTCGCTGGGCGTTTGAGAGAGGTATCCGACAGATGGCAGCATCATCTAGCACCGGGTTTAGACACGTTCTAAGTTTTTATTCTGCGTACGTGATGGGGGCCGTCTTACCCCAAGGGGCCGTGCTGCCCCAGTCTACAATATAATTAGCTTTTTATCCTTGTACGTGATATTTCTCCTAATTAGCCTTATTATTTGATCACCACCGAATCCGCAATTCTTCGTTGCTGTTTATGTCAGTAGTAATTTTTATTCCTATGTCTTTTTCTTGTATAATTTTTCTTAGTATGCTATCCCCATTTTTTTCTTCGACAATGTTTCTTTGTCCTATATATGTAATATGCGCACAAAACTGGGCTGAGTATTTTGGATGGAAATATCCATATATACAAATAGAGACAGTCATGAAAAACGGACGAAGCTACCGATGTTCACCTACTAAATGTTCTATAATGAGCCGGCTTTGTTCATACTCGTCATCTACGCCAGCGTTTCTCAACCGGGGCTCCTCGGCCCACTGGGGAACCGCATAGAGCTGCCAGGGGTTCCGCGAGATGGCGGTGAAAATCAGTTTTAAATGACCTGGTATTAAAAAAAAATTAATTTCGGAGCTAACTATGAAAATAACCCCCTATAGCCGCCAAACGTCTCCTCGTGTATCACACGCACGCACGCACGCACGCGCACGCGCACGCGCACGCGCACGCGCACGCGCACGCGCACGCGCACACGCACACGCACACGCACACGCACACAGACACGCACGCACACGCACACGCACACGCACACGCACACGAACACGCACACGCACGCACGCACGCACGCACGCACGCACGCACGCACGCACGCACACACACACACACACACACACACAAACACACACACACACACACACACACACACACACACACACACACACACATTGAGGAACAACTTCCAGCCAGTTCCCTATATATACTCTCGGAAGAGCTCATTGACTTATCATCTGAAGGCACCATGAGAGCTCGTTTCAATGAAGTGCAATTGAAAACATTCTGGACCCAGCGTGGTGCTGAATTCCAGGTATGTCTTGATGCAGCTATGAAAGTGTTGATACCATTCAGCACCACCTACCTGTGTGAGGTCCACCAACCTGTGTGAGGTCCACCAACCTGTGTGAGGCTGGCTTTTCAGCCATGACAGCACTGAAAACAGGACCAAGTTGACCAATGAAGATGACATGCGTGTCTGTTTGTCTAGCAGCAGTCCTCACATTGAGTGACTAGAGCTTGTAGTTAGGCTACCATGAGAACAGTCCACAGTGATTGTATTATTGGCAGGCACCAGCAGCAGTCCTCACATTGAGCGACTAGAGCTTGTAGTTAGGCTACCATGAGAACAGTCCACAGTGATTGTATCATTGACAGGCACCAGCAGCAGTCCTCCATTGAGTGACTAGAGCTTGTAGTTAGGCTACCATGAGAACAGTCCACAGTGATTGTATCATTGACAGGCACCAGCAGCAGTCCTCCATTGAGTGACTAGAGCTTGTAGTTAAGTTGGCATGAAAACAGTCCACAGTGATTGTATTATTGGCAGGCACCAGCAGCAGTCCTCCATTGAGTGACTAGAGCTTGTAGTTAGGCTACCATGAGAACAGTCCACAGTGATTGTATTATTGGCAGGCACCAGCAGCAGTCCTCACATTGAGTGACTAGAGCTTGTAGTTAGGCTACCATGAGAACAGTCCACAGTGATTGTATTATTGGCAGGCACCAGCAGCAGTCCTCACATTGAGTGACTAGAGCTTGTAGTTAGGCTACCATGAGAACAGTCCACAGTGATTGTATTATTGGCAGGCACCAGCAGCAGTCCTCACATTGAGTGACTAGAGCTTGTAGTTAGGCTACCGCGAGAACAGTCCACAGTGATTGTATTATTGGCAGGCACCAGCAGCAGTCCTCACATTGAGTGACTAGAGCTTGTAGTTAGGCTACCATGAGAACAGTCCACAGTGATTGTATTATTGGCAGGCACCAGCAGCAGTCCTCACATTGAGTGACTAGAGCTTGTAGTTAGGCTACCGCGAGAACAGTCCACAGTGATTGTATTATTGGCAGGCACCAGCAGCAGTCCTCCATTGAGTGACTAGAGCTTGTAGTTAGGCTACCATGAGAACAGTCCACAGTGATTGTATTATTGGCAGGCACCAGCAGCAGTCCTCACATTGAGTGACTAGAGCTTGTAGTTAGGCTACCATGAGAACAGTCCACAGTGATTGTATTATTGGCAGGCACCAGCAGCAGTCCTCACATTGAGTGACTAGAGCTTGTAGTTAGGCTACCGCGAGAACAGTCCACAGTGATTGTATTATTGGCAGGCACCAGCAGCAGTCCTCACATTGAGTGACTAGAGCTTGTAGTTAGGCTACCATGAGAACAGTCCACAGTGATTGTATTATTGACAGGCACCAGCAGCAGTCCTCACATTGAGCGACTAGAGCTTGTAGTTAGGCTACCGCGAGAACAGTCCACAGTGATTGTATTATTGACAGGCACCAGCAACAGTCCTCCATTGAGTGACTAGAGCTTGTAGTTAGGCTACCATGAGAACAGTCCACACTGATTGTATTATTGACAGGCACCAGCAGCAGTCCTCCATTGAGTGACTAGTGCTTGTAGTTAGGCTACCATGAGAACAGTCCACAGTGATTGTATCATTGACAGGCACCAGCAGCAGTCCTCCATTGAGTGACTAGAGCTTGTAGTTAGGCTACCATGAGAACAGTCCACACTGATAGTATTATTGACAGACACCATCAGCAGTCCTCACATTGAGCGACTAGAGCTTGTAGTTAGGCTACCATGAGAACAGTCCACAGTGATAGTATTATTGACAGACACCATCAGCAGTCCTCACATTGAGCGACTAGAGCTTGTAGTTAGGCTACCATGAGAACAGTCCACAGTGATTGCATTATTGACAGGCACCAGCAGCAGTCCTCCATTGAGTGACTAGAGCTTGTAGTTAAGCTACCATGAGAACAGTCCACAGTGATTGTATTATTGACAGGCACCAGCAGCAGTCCTCCATTGAGTGACTAGAGCTTGTAGTTAAGCTGGCATGAGAACAGTCCACAGTGATTGTATTATTGACAGGCACCAGCAGCAGTCCTCCATTGAGTGACTAGAGCTTGTAGTTAGGCTACCATGAGAACAGTCCACAGTGATTGTATTATTGGCAGGCACCAGCAGCAGTCCTCACATTGAGTGACTAGAGCTTGTAGTTAAGCTACCATGAGAACAGTCCACAGTGATTGTATTATTGACAGGCACCAGCAGCAGTCCTCCATTGAGTGACTAGAGCTTGTAGTTAAGCTACCATGAGAACAGTCCACTGTGATTGTATTATTGACAGGCACCAGCAGCAGTCCTCCATGGAGTGACTAGAGCTTGTAGTTAAGCTACCATGAGAACAGTCCACTGATTGTATTATTGACAGGCACCAGCAGCAGTCCTCCATTGAGTGACTAGAGCTTGTAGTTAGGCTACCATGAGAACAGTCCACAGTGATTGTATTATTGGCAGGCACCAGCAGCAGTCCTCACATTGATTGACTAGAGCTTGTAGTTAAGCTACCATGAGAACAGTCCACAGTGATTGTATTATTGACAGGCACCAGCAGCAGTCCTCCATTGAGTGACTAGAGCTTGTAGTTAGGCTACCATGAGAACAGTCCACAGTGATTGTATTATTGGCAGGCACCAGCAGCAGTCCTCACATTGAGTGACTAGAGCTTGTAGTTAAGCTACCATGAGAACAGTCCACAGTGATTGTATTATTGACAGGCACCAGCAGCAGTCCTCCATTGAGTGACTAGAGCTTGTAGTTAAGCTACCATGAGAACAGTCCACAGTGATTGTATTATTGACAGGCATCAGCAGCAGTCCTCCATTGAGTGACTAGAGCTTGTAGTTAAGCTACCATGAGAACAGTCCACAGTGATTGTATTATTGACAGGCACCAGCAGCAGTCCTCCATTGAGTGACTAGAGCTTGTAGTTAGGCTACCATGAGAACAGTCCACAGTGATTGCATTATTGACAGGCACCAGCAGCAGTCCTCCATTGAGTGACTAGAACTTGTAGTTAGGCTACCATGAGAACAGTCCACAGTGATTGTATTATTGGCAGGCACCAGCAGCAGTCCTCACATTGAGTGACTAGAGCTTGTAGTTAGGCTACCATGAGAACAGTCCACAGTGATTGTATTATTGGCAGGCACCAGCAGCAGTCTTCCATTGAGTGACTAGAGCTTGTAGTTAGGCTACCATGAGAACAACCCACAGTGATTGTATTATCGGCAGGCACCAGCAGCAGTCCTCACATTGAGTGACTAGAACTTGTGTAGGCTTGTGGGGCGCGATAGCATACCGGTTAGAAGGCCGAACTCTCAATCGAGAGAACCCGGTTTCAAATCCCACTGCGGTCGCTTCGAACCTTTGGCAAGTTTGATCACCCCACGTTGCCACAGTTCATTCAGCTGTATAAATGAGTACCTGGCAATACAGCCAGTGGTGGATATGTGAACGAATAGCCTTCGCGCAGCAATTGCAGCGTGGCTGAATACTTCCCAAAGAAGTTGAGATGGCTTTGGAATGAACAGGTCTGCCAGGGGGTGAAGTGTAAAGCGCTTTGAGCAGTCCTATGGACCGGATACCGCGCTATATAAGAACATACCTTTACTTTTACTTTACATTGAGTGACTAGAGCTTGTAGTTAGGCTACCATGAGAACAGTACACAGTGATTGTATTATTGGCAGGCACCAGCAGCAGTCCTCTATTGAGTGACTAGAGCTTGTAGTTAAGCTGGCATGAGAATAGTCCACAGTGATTGTATTATTGGCAGGCACCAGCAGCAGTCCTCCATTGAGTGACTAGAGCTTGTAGTTAGGCTACCATGAGAACAACCCACAGTGATTGTATTATCGGCAGGCACCAGCAGCAGTCCTCACGTTGAGTGACTAGAGCTTGTGTATGCTGCCATAAATTAAACTGATATCAACCCAAGCTGACATATTGATATATTATGACATTTATTTCATTTAAATATGTTTATTTGATTAGTAATAGTTAACAAGAAGTGTAACGGCGCTTACAACGCCATACACGTCTTCTTTTATTATTTAATAAACACATAATTTTTAAAAGCAAAAAACTTTTGACATCATTGTAGCGAAAAGGCGGGGGTGCCATATCCTATATGGAGGGGGGTCCCAGGAATGTGTTTATTGGACACAGGGGGGCCTTAGAGGCAAAAAGGGTTGAGAACGGCTCATCTACGCCTTACTCGTCGGTGTTTAGCATTTTCTGTTGCAAAAACAATCGCACCTGCTCTTGACTTGTCTGTGCTGCCGTCGCACTCGGCACGTGTCCATCACCGGTGCTGCATTATGTTGGTGACGCTGCTCGTTCCACGACAGTCCGAGTCTTCGGTCACGAAGAGAACTGTCCGAGCTGGACAACTTCAATCTTGGTGATGTTGAACTTGGTGGAAACAAATGGTTTATAGATACAACATTTGACCGTTTTTACCATAACATCATGTTACAGGGTATAAACTATATCCATTCTAACATGATTACTCTCCAAATGTGTTTGAATGTACCACACTTCTTTCTTATTGTTATCTGAATGTTTCGACTCGAAAATCGTGTTTACATAACATAGTGAACGGCACGATGAACAGATAATAGTCAAATATTATATTTAAACATTGTGGTTCATTAAAACACATTTGGGCGACCAGGGTCTTTGAACGTATATAGGTTGTACTATGCAATACATTTTACGTTGCACATTATCCGACTATGTACCGTTAACGCAAATTGTTTTCAGACTCGTTCCGTCTTGGTGTAATTCGTGCAACAACGTATCTGTCTAACTTGCCATATTACGGATCCGTAGCTGGATAAAATTTGTGTTAATTAAACCACGATTGCTTCAACGACTGATAGTCATACGAACCCCCAAACGAAATTTGCTAAACATTACACAAGAAGGTTCGTTAGACAAATGTTCCTTGTGCACATCCCACCCTGGTGTTTGAGACAGATAATTCACAACAGGTTACACAATTGTGTGGGATCTTTGGCTTTACTTCCCCTGACATAGACACCAGGCAGAATGGACCAACGGCGTTTAGTGTCTCTTCCGAAAGAAACAGACACAGTACGCTGGACAATTGTTTCGAAATGACAGAAGATGGACTCGAGCCGTGGTCCTCTAGATTAACAGGCCAGCGCTCTAGCCACTGAGCTACCGTGGCCCTCTAGATTAACAGGCCAACGCTCTAGCCACTGAGCTACCGTGGCCCTCTAGATTAGCATGCCAGCGCTCTAGCCACTGAGCTACCGTGGTCCTCTAGATTAACAGGCCAGCGCTCTATACACTGAGCTACCGTGGTCTTCTAGATTAACAGGCCAGCGCTGTAGACACTGAGCTACCGTGGTCCTCTAGATTAACAGGCCAGCGCTCTAGCCACTGAGCTACCGTGGTCCTCTAGATTAACAGGCCAGCGCTCTAGCCACTGAGCTACCGTGGTCCTCTAGATTAACAGGCCAGCGCTCTAGCCACTGAGCTACCGTGGCCCTCTAGATTAACAGGCCAGCGCTCTAGCCACTGAGCTACCGTGGTCCTCTAGATTAACAGGCCAGCGCTCTAGCCACTGAGCTACCGTGGCCCTCTAGATTAGCATGCCAGCGCTCTAGCCACTGAGCTATCGTGGTCCTCTAGATTAACAGGCCAGCGCTCTATACACTGAGCTACCGTGGTCTTCTAGATTAACAGGCCAGCGCTGTAGACACTGAGCTACCGTGGTCCTCTAGATTAACAGGCCAGCGCTCTAGCCACTGAGCTACCGTGGTCTTCTAGATTAACAGGCCAGCGCTCTAGCCACTGAGCTACAGTGGTCCTCTAGATTAACAGGTCAGCGCTCTAGCCACTGAGCTACCGTGGTCTTCTAGATTAACAGGCCAGCGCTCTAGCCACTGAGCTACCGTGGTCCTCTAGATTAACAGGTCAGCGCTCTAGTCACTGAGCTACCGTGTTCCTCTAGATTAACAGACCAGCGCTCTAGCCACTGAGCTACCGTGTTCCTCTAGATTAACAGACCAGCGCTCTAGCCACTGAGCTACCGTGGTCCTCTATATTAACAGGCCAGCGCTCTAGCCCCTGAGCCACCGTGCAGTTACACCACAATGTGGTGTAACTGCACAGTGTCTGATCTTAATATATAGGGATATGTCATATCCCTATATATTGAGATCAGTGAGTCAGACTCTTTTGGAAGTGAAGTACGCAATTTCCGGCAACGCGTCCGACGCCACACGCTCTGGGCGTTATGGGAAACAATCACATTGTCTTGTGTTATCGCTCAGCGGAGACGATAGAAACGCGAGAAGTCTGTACATTGACAAATAGCGAACAACGCTTTTCATCAAGTAGATTCACACGCCACTCGATTTAGCATTGCACACGGTAGTATTGGTACATTAATATGTAATGTATTTATCGCTAATACACAACATTTACATCTAACGCAGAGAAAAGACACAGCTTAAAATAACAACGTATGGCGTTTAATCAATGTTCGCTTTGTTTTCGATTTTTAGAAATAGTTATCGCACAATTCAGCCGATAGCTTCGCTATCGCAAAATAAGTCATCTTTTTCAATCTTCGATACAGAACAGCATTCGCTGCTAGCGCCACACATTTGAAACATCTGTGGTGGCATACATTTTGGAAGAAATTCTTTGTACACGTTACAGTTCCAGTGTTTTCATAGTCACATTTGATGTAGTAAGGTTTGCGGCGATGACAATTATCAAATTCATGGAACCGACACTTCCCGTCTCCACAGCTTCGACACTGTCAGTAGCCACAACGATATCTCCGTTTTCTCGTCACACGTTTCCCGAAGCATCTCACATCAGCAGCAGTAGACCTGGCAGCGTGCCAATGAAACGGTTGCCGAGAACCAACAACGCCTACTGTGCGAACGGTACCTGTACGACAGTTTCTGGCAGACCGATCGACCCGGAGGTTTTCGGAGAACACGCTAGCGTCTCGCGCGACTGCTGCGCGTTCTTCCCTGACGAGCCAGGACCGTGAAACCACTGTTCGGCCAGCACGGCGTGGATGTCGGGTCTCTGCTCGTAATCCCACGTGAACATGTTCTTAATCAAGTTCTTGCACGTCGTCGAAATCTTTCGCATCTTCGGCCAGTGGAAGTCCAACACCCGTTGTTCTTCCAAGATGCTCTTGGTGCCCTTCGTCTCGTCGAATGGCATCTTCCCGGTGACGAATATGTAGAGGATCACACCGAGCGCCCATATGTCGGATTTTCGCGGATCGTACGGTCGGCCCAGAAGGATCTCTGGCGCTGCGTATGACTTGGAGCCGCAATAGGTTTGGCTTAAATCCTTCGTGCTTTCGCCTTTGATGAATCCAAAGTCACATATTTTTATGTTTCGATCGCTGTCCAACAGCAGATTTTCGAGCTTCAGGTCACGATGCGTAACATCCATATCATGCATATATCGTACAGCGTCAGCAATTTGCAAAGTCCACATTCGCGCCATATTTTCGCTCAATGCACCAGAATTCTGGATGTATCGCAGGACGTCACCACCCTCACTGTACTCCAGGATCATGTACACGCGTCGGCTGTCTTGGAAGCATTCGTGCAAAGATATTATGTTCGGGTGGTTTAACTTCGGCCATATATCGAGTTCGCGGGGTAGGAATCTATCTTGATAATCTCTGGGGGCCTTCAGACGGTCAATGATCTTAACAGCGACTTTATCGGAACACCCAGTGAAGTCTAACGCCATCTTTACCTTCGAGTATGATCCTGAACCAAGGCTGTTGCGCACCAGATATCCTTTCCGGGCCAGTACCGCACGATAAGTAGGACGGTAGCCCAACATGGGCGGCTGATCGGTTCGCTTCATTGTGATGGGTTCTACCTCCAGACTCAGCTTTTTCAACTCTTCTTCCGGGCCAGAATGACCTTGGTTCATTTCAGAACGCCTGCGCTTGCTCTGCGACATGAAGGCAGAACTTTGACCTGATCTTCACCAAAATGTGGATTTATACATGGGTAAAGAACTAGTGTTCTGTCCCGTTCTTGTTGCCACCAATGTTCTTGACTGGTGTATCTACGAGTCAACAATACATCGAATGACGTCACAGTATCATCATGTTTTCCTCCGCTTCCTGCCGTCAATCGTCGGCAGTTACCCCGAAATGTTGATCACAAGCAAAACGAAACCGATTAAAACCACAAAACAAGTAAATGATAATAGTTCATTGCAAAAAGTCAGTATTTGGGAAAATTAAATAACAAATAAACGTGAAAGCGCAGTAAGACGACGTGTTTACGTCAAACGTATAAAAGAGGCATAAACATTCACGTCATTGAACTGCATGTCGGGATCTCGGTATGGACGAACTATGGCGAGGCTATCGGTAATTTCTATAATTACTTTAGCCTCTGCCTTGTGTTCGATCGCACAAACAGGCCCGAGAACAAGCTCTGTGATGGCCCATGCGTTGCGCGCTACCGAGAAAGTAAATTCGGTAAATGACGATGAAGAACTGCGGCATCGCGGGTACGTCGTTGGACCGACCCTGGGCGAAGGCTCCTACGCCAAAGTCAAGAGCGCGTTTGCGGCAAAACTGAACAAGAAGGTGGCGCTGAAGATCATAAACCGCCGCAAAGCGCCGAAAGATTTTCAACAAAAATTCCTTCCGCGAGAGCTCGAGATTATGCAGTTGATTCACCACCAGAGCATTATCGAACTGTATGAGGTTATGCAATTCAATGGCAAGGTAAATTCTACATAAGAAAATAACATGCACTGAATGAACGTTTATTACGTTATGGCTTCACACCGACTTCGCGACTGCCATGAACCATGTGAAGTATATGGAAACTGTACAATGATAATATGAAATGACTGCCTGACTCGAGGTATAATTATGATAGTGTGTTACAGGGGATATTAGCACATATAATACTTTGTATCAAGACATGGAACAAACGAGTGAGTAAACTGTCTAGGCTTCCACAGGCGCTGCATAAAAGGTGCCACTATGTTTGATAATATTTGTATGATGTTCAGGGTACTGACGTTGTACATATCGTATTCGATTTTACACATGCAACTTTCATATATGGATATGCATTATCATCAGCATTTTCAACTATAAATAATGTTACTTTTTGGATTGAGGTTTATATCGCCATGGAAATTGCCGGGCACGGAGATCTGCTGGAGTATATCAAGCTTCGCGGAGCCATCGCTGAGGAAAAGGCTAAGGTTCTATTCTACCAACTAGTCAGTGCCATAGAATATCTTCACAGCATCAACATCATTCACAGGTATGGACAAATTCTACGTTTACTTATTACGGTAACGCACAAACAAATTCTACGTTTACTTATTACGGTAACGCACAAACAAATTCTACGTTTACTTATTACGGTAACGCACAAACAAATTCTACGTTTACTTATTACGGTAACGCACAAACAAATTCTACGTTTACTTATTACGGTAACGCATAAACAAATTCTACGTTTACTTATTACGGTAACGCACAAACAAATATGTGGTGAGTAGTTTACTTCCAACAGTCATAAGTAGGTGTAACTAATCTGCAAAAGATGTAACAATGGATCATATATTTGAGCAACAATTGACCTAATTAACATATTGAACATATGCACGATAGGCAGTAACTAATAACAGCGAAATGTTATTTATTAAACTATCACCCTCTGTTGTCTAATTATGTTGGACATCCGCCAGGGCTTGACGAATACAGACACATAAATGGAGGCGGATCACTATTTATTAGTTACAGAGAGTCTATCTCGTTCTCGTCACCATTGGGTAGATCTATTGTCTACCCTTGGGAGAACGGCTATTAGAAACGTGGATTTGACGTTCGTCCCACGTGTCTTGGTCGGCCAACGCACAGGCCATTAACGTTTTGGCTGTAGACCAATCGTAGCTGATCATGTCTGTAATACCAAGCCAAATGATTCGTTAATGTTGAACCTGATTCCAGGAATCAGTCAATGTGCTGATGTGACACAGCTGATGTGCTGCTGTATGAGAAAGTGAGACTGCAAACATTAAGTGCCGGCATGTTGGCCACATTTAAGACAGCAAGTGCGACGAGCGAAATACAAATCCACGTTTCGAATGGCCTTTCTCCCAGGGTAAATAGTAGGGCTACCCACGGGTGACGAGGTCGATCTGACTGAATTTATCACTGTCAGGCGAAAACGCCGCAAGTCTACTAGAATATACCGAATGGGAACATTGAAATGGGCATATCTAAGCAGGGCAACGCGTGTGACCGTTCATCCTTAAATGTACACAATTTGAACTTTTTTATCGTAAACTAATGCGCTATAACATATTCATAATCTAACACCTTGATCGCTCAAATGAGTTCTAATGAACCACTCACAAAATACAATTTGACCGTTATCTATTTATGAGTATCCATCTTGCTGCTCAGCATGACATGTGAACATGGTATTCGACTCAAAATATTCAAACCAAACATATAACGGTGAAAATGGGCAAAAATGTGGTTCATTAAAACACATTTGGAACCACAACATAAACGTCCAATACATTTGTTCACATCAGTGCATCAGTAACTCCGAAAGTGTCATAGGTGATTGGAGGAAAGTGGAGATACCTAACGACTATTTTCGAAGATAGAACACAACGTTGTCGTGTGGCGCTTTTGGGATTACTGCATTGATGCGCACAATTGCGCGAGTCGCATCACACGCGGATATGATTGAATGAGTACATGTGCTTGCACAGAGACTTGAAGTGCGAGAACATCCTGCTGGACAGCGAAAACAACGTGAAGGTGTCCGACTTCGGTTTCGCTCGGATCATGATGGAGGAGGATCTTAGTTCGACGTTCTGCGGCAGCGCGGCGTATGCGGCGCCTGAGATACTGCAGGGAATCCCGTACAAGGGCGCGCCCTACGACGTGTGGAGCATGGGCGTCATCCTCTACATCATGGTAGGACTTGTGACTGTCTCCAGTTAGGACTACGGTTACATCAACCCTGACGTCGTCGTAGTCGTCGTCACCGCGTCACTTCGTCACCACGTCACCAACACTACCATCATCATCATTATCATCATCACTACAACAGCATCATCGTCGTCGTCATTATAGTCATCGTTATCGTCTTCATCATCGTCATCATCATCATGACTGGTGCCACTCTTTTGTGAAAAGCAACAAAGGACAACATCCGATTGGACATAATAATAATAATAATTACTGCTACAATTTTCATAAAAATCGGTGGCGACACAAACCACACACATCATTATTATCGTCATCACCACCATCCAGGGTGAACTGCATGTGGTGGTCGTGCAACGCCATCTGGTAGATTTTCCTTAAAGAAACGTAGGAATTTAGCGACCAACCATCACGCTTGCATAAAAATTTATCATATCACCCCTGCCCAGCTTATATTCCATGTGCAGATTATGCACATCTTTATTTAATTTCGTAAACTCCTAATTTTATTCAAAAAATATCTTAATTTTAATTGGAGACAAGTATGGATAGTATTTATTTTCAACATTTGTCTATAAACACAAGAGTTAACAAGATTTAGCAAATTTGCCATTCAAGGGAAATACCTAAATTACAAGTGGACAAGGAGACCATTAGCTTATCGAGAATCCACCATGTTTTCATCTATGTGTAACCCGCCCTCCTGAGATATGTGTCAAAACAAGGTTGACACATATCTCAGGAGGGCGGCTAGCATTTACACAATCTGTAGATAATTTGCTATCAACGTTCGTTTTTGTTTGAAACTGTTACTTTACTGAAGTGTACAATTGCAATGACGTAACACGTCTTAAAAAGCAGTCAAGTTGCCCAGCCTAACAATCATTAAATGTTATGCCACGCCGCCGGCCGTCCATTTTGAACGTATGATCAGTTGTGGCAGTTGTGTTGTGATATGGTAAATGGCGCCACTGTCGGGGAGAATGGCATGCCGTGGAGTCACAATAGTGAAGGATCAGTGTAGGATATCAGAAAGTACTCGTTCTCACAGAGGAAAACAAATGAATGGAACCAATTATCTACGGCTTGTGTAAATGGTAGAAGCATGAATATATTAAAAAATAAAAATTTACAAATATCTCAAGAGGGCGGGTTACGCATAAATGAAAAGTTGCTGGACCCTCGATAACCTAACGACTTCCTAGTTCACTTGACATATGGGACTTTGCCTTGGATGGCAGTCTTGTTAAATTGTTAAGGCACGCATTATGCTGTCACAGGTGTGCGGATCGATGCCATACGACGACTCAAACATCAAGAAGATGATCCGCTACCAGACGGAACGCAAAGTGGCCTTCTCGCGATCGAAGCATCTGTCGCAAGACTGCAAAGACCTCATCCACCGAATGCTCGAGGCCGACATCAAGAAGCGGATCCCGATTACGGACATCAAACACATGACGTGGATCGCCGAGACGGCCAGTCGAGCTGCCACGGCCGCGAGCAAGGCATCGCCACAACATCCAACGCTGACGGTATGTAGGGCAGGTCGGGGCAACTACCCGGGGATAGTGAAAAGTGCTTTGGAGCTGTCTACCTGTTCAGTGGTACGCCAGTTGCCCATGTGATCATGCACTGAATAAACTGGTGACCGTTACAGATCAATATAATATGCAACATTTAAGAAGACAATCAAGATGTTAAGCTTAGATTTGGTTTGTTATCGCTGAAATGGAAAATGTGTTATAACAATAAATACTTAAGATTTGCAGTACTAGTTTGGTTGATGTATCTAAGCTACACTATTCACCATGTGATTTGGGAGATGTTTGTGTATTAAATATTATGTGAATAGGAGGTCAGTGCAAAGTGGATAGTGGAATGGCCCTACAGCGTAGTGGAATGTCCATACAGCATAGTGGAATGGCCCTACAGCATAGTGGAATGGCCCTACAGCGTAGTGGAATGTCCATAAAGCATAGTGGAATGGCCCTACAGAAAAACAGTGCGACACGCGCGGATGACGGGAACATGACGAGTGCACAGGAACTGATGACACTGATTTTACTTGTACTGAAAGAGTTGTACTGAAATGGTTTTGTAACTGAGTTTAAAATAATTTCACTTTGCATCTGTAGTGAAGATAGCCTTGCCCCGCTGTCTTGGGGCAGTGTGGAATGTTATCGTCAAACAATCAAATAAATAGTTTGTTAGAATGAACTATATTTACACATATTTAAATAGTCAGTCTTGTGCTGTATGACAATCATCATACAATCAGCTTACAATCAGCTTACAATCAGCTTACAATCAGCTTACAATCAGCTTACAATCAGCTTACAATCATCTTACAATCATCTTACAATTAGCTTACAATCAGCTTACAATCATCTTACAATTAGCTTACAATCAGCTTACAATCATCTTACAATCATCTTACAATCAGCTTACAATCATCTTACAATCATCATACAATCAGCTTACAATCAGCTTACAATCATCTTACAATCATCTTACAATCAGCTTACAATCATCTTACAATCATCATACAATCAGCTTACAATCAGCTTACAATCAGCTTACAATCAGCTTACAATCATCTTATAATCATCTTACAATTAGCTTACAATCAGCTTACAATCATCTTACAATCAGCTTACAATCATCTTACAATCAGACTTGGAATACGTTGGACACAGGGTACAATAAATTGTTGAGTTCCGCTTTGCCCTGGCACCCCCTACACAATACATGGAGCTTTTCGTGTATCCGTCATTCAGAAGAAGGACCTGTCATAGAGGTTGGAATAAAGAGGGCGCAGATAATCTACACGAAGAATAACAGAGTTGTTGCAATGAACCAAAGCTATGGAAATGTTGACGTGATTTCACGCTATCTGTTCACTTCAGGCTTAACTAGATACAAAGACCCAGACTGCCGAAAACGTATTTTTCGTGTCTATTTGGATCTTATTAAAATGCAATAAACACATGCAATAAACATGTTTTTCATGTCTATGATGATTATTATAGTTATATCATTAAAGTTACTTGACAATAATCATGTACACATATAAATTATTACCTTTTTCATTAAAATTGCAAAGTCACGTGACGTCACTTGCATAGTATGGTGGTTGATTACGGAGAATAATCGATGACGACTCACAATCAATTATTTGGAGTACATTTCTTCTGCTTCTTAATACATGTGTATCGAGATTAGTGTATGTCAGTTTTAAACACACTGTAGCATGTTATTGGCGGCGACTGAGATTTGAATCGGAACTGTCAGAGAAGAAAGTTGTTTTGGGGCCAGTGGAACGTAGGCATGTGACATTATTGTTGTGAGTTGCAGGTGCCGGCATCAACAGGTCAATCAGGAACGAATAAGACCAACACTGGCGGAGGTCGCCAAACGCCGAAGGACGACAAGGTGTCGCCGAAGACAAGTCAGCCGACACCGGATCACAGCAAGCGAGGCACCGAGATCGTCGAGCAGCAGCCGCCAGTCACGTTCGACCAACAGTCGAACGACACGTGAACAACACGTGATCGACGGGTAGCGCCCTCGTGCGGCGTATTGGTAATCGAATCGCGACACCTGCGGGGAAACAGCGCAGTGAAAAGACCGACATCGCGTCGAGAAGAGGATGTAATGAAGACACATTCTAAAGACAAGAAACGGAGGATATGGGAAGAGAAGAGAACCTCAGGCGGAGCCATTTGTAAAGACAACGAATTGAGATATAAGGCCACTTGGTTTGACGAGATACGGATAACCAGGTTAAGTTGTAATGTATACGCGAGAAGAGAAATCTAATGTACATTGTTGAAAAGACCGATTGTGCAATGCCGGTTATCAAAAGACGGCATGTTGAATGCATTGAACTGTTGTCCAAAGATTACATGACATTACTTTAATAGTGGAAATCAGATCGTCATAACGTTGCAAGGATAACATATGCAGTCGTGTAGAACATAAACGAGGCAAAATCACTGCTTTCTGACAGGCACAAGTAACTAATCTGCTCGAAGTAAATGGCCATTAACGTTCCCGTGTTGCACTTTAGCGTTTCTTGTTTTGAACCGTCCAACTCAGCAATTCTATTTTCATTTAAAGTCCACTCGCCTGCCGTACGCCATATGTGTTTCCTGTTGTTCTCTGGTCTCAGCGTCCCATCGATATTACATCGAAGGCGTGTCTAATTTCGACATGTTCTCGCCAATTGTTTCAGATGCAAACCAACACGAACTTGCTTTCTCTACATAAACGTGCTAGGAGTTCGAATCACTTTACCTTTTCACCACCGGGCAGAACGCACAATAGAAAGACTGTCCAAGACCTGATGTGCAATTCGTTATATTCAGTACATCATCTGATTAGTTCTTTGTGAAACTGGTCGCTTGACGGTTGTACTTTGGCCAGAAAAACTGATATTACGAAACACATCAAACAACAACTGTACAAGTATGTCATTATTGTTAGAAGCCACATTTGCCCCTTCACAGAAAATATTTAATAGATGAAAAAATCGCTAGTTTTACTCGCAATAAACTAGTACGAGTGTACAATCATCTTCATATTGGCAAGGACGTTTTGAAGGTCAACCGCCTTTCGCTGTAATGTCGATTTGTGATGCTTGTTTGTGTACTATGTTTGTGTACTATGTTTGTGTACTATGTTTGTGTACTATGTTGTTAAAATAAAGTGCAACTGAATGAAACTATTTGATGGTAAGTCTATCTATAAGAATTTAAGTCAATTATGCGTCGCTTTTCTGGCTTTTATCTCACAATAATGTGTAGTTGTGGAATACATCAGCCACTGTGAACTGCAGCTTTTGTCGAATCTCATCGAACCTGTCTTGTCTGGCACTGAATTTAATGTACATTATCTTCTCCACACTACACTTTATACTAGGTTTGTCATGCATCCAAATACAAACACAAGTGTTTTCAACCCTTCGAAAGATAGACCTCAGATAATAGAAATGCCCGTATTCAATACGCATGGTCATTGCGTGATCTAGATATTCGAGAATACATCCGCTCGCCATGTCTCCATTCTCTCTGCAACACGCCTTCTTTACGTAGCTGACAAATATTTATTCGGAATTTAGGTACTGTAGTTGCTATAGAACTATCGACCAATGTACCGCGAATTCTATGGCTCGTGAATTCATCGACCATGTGTTCGTTAACCAGTGACGAGTATATTTGCCGAAACAATTAATCGTGTGAAATGACTGTGAAGACTTTTTGCTTAGGAAATAAAGTGTATTACTCCAGTAGTTCGGACAAGTTAAACGAGGTTGTGCAGAATATAAAAAGAATACACACCCGCACACGACGAATACACACCCGCACACGACGAATACACACCCGCACACGACGAATGTGGAAAAACTACACTCCCAACAAATCACAACGTCTGACTGTGAGCTCTTGCTTACAGAGCCAGATATGCCAGCGGTGTGTCTTTCTCTGTGTTCAATTCTTCCTGATTTATCACATTGCAACCAGTTTACAGCTGCACCGCGAATACAATTATTCGTCTTTAGGAATAGGAATATTGAAATTTTTAAATGAAGCCCTTTCGAGTGGTCAATGCTGGAGTACACTGGTACTTCGTGAGAACTGACGTCATAAAAGAAGGCGACATCTAGTGGCGGAGGTTCGACGTGGCAGCACTTGTATACCCAGGGATCATCGTTTCCGTGGCGATGGCACAAGAGTAGTAGCGCTTGAATTCCGGGAACTACTGACTGCGACGCGATTCTTTTTGCCAACCTTCCCCTATGATATCACACAAAAAACAAAAGCATAAAGTCTGTAAATATGACAACAAATAGAACATACCGTGTATCCTTGCCTGTTTAAACATTATGATTGAGCTTAAATATTTCTACTAATCGAGGAGTCATATTACTACATCCATTTAAATGTTGCAATGTTGTTGTATAATATAGATAATATAGATAATATAGATAATTACCTTTTCTTGGTCTTTGTTTGGCTTTGTACCCTTGTTTCCCTGTAACAGATTGCATTGTTGTGACGAACGTTTACATTACCTGTTAAAATAACAACTGTGCTGCTTCAAAAAAAGGACAAGCCATTAAAGATAACATTAAATTTACTGAGCTTATCAGCGCTACCCACTCATAAATGTATTATAGTAGTTACAACGAATTGTTTGTTGATCGAAACAGTGCATGCGCAGTAGGTGCAATGAGGCCATAACCTGGGCGGACAAAGCTTTTCGCGACACCGGTAATTCAGTAGGATTAACAGTAATCCGAATAATTTGATGTAACGTAAATTTTTCATTTAAGAAATGGTTTTACACTTCTTAGATCTGAAAAATGAACGACTTATTCGCCAGTAGACCTGACTCTTAAACTGCTCTAATTTCACTGCCTGACTGGGAAACATTTCTCGTGACACCGCAAACGCTAAAACATGTTGGCACACGGAAATCCAGCGCATCATGTATAATTGGTTAAGGTTATGATATTAAAATTATTTTCTCAAAACAGTTGCATCATATGTATGTAATAACGTGTCTAGTTTCAGTACACACCATTCCCGCTACGGGCATGAAGAGAAAAGATTGCTGGTCTTCCGACGAAAATCCCGTCAATTCCGGTGTCTTTGGTTTTGCCGGTGTGTTAACCTGGAGAAGCCAAGTACTACAGAATAATAATAATACAGCATTTTGTTTCTGCGCCATATATCTGGCAGTTGTGGCCATTCAGAGGCGCATTACAGTAATAAAACATTTATAAATGAGTTTTAAATAAAGAATACACATGACTACGATGTACAAAACATTAAAATAGTATTAAAATAAATAATTAAATAAGATTAAAATACTTAAGATACAAGTTAAAAGTGAATAATAATAGTTAAAAATTAATGCTAAAATGATCGTGTCGTTGAAATAAAAGTGGCATGACTCCATAACTGTTGACAAATGTTATTTAAAGAGAAGATGCACGTTTAACAAGAAGAGTCTTAAGCTGCTTCTTGAAGCTGTTATGGCAATGTGCAGCACGCATGGCAAGAGGCAGATTATTCCAGAGGCGCGGTGCTGCGTGTAGAATGCTCTGTCGCGTTGAGTACAGATCTTGCTGCGTGGACCTCCAGCAGGTGAGCGTCAGCGGACCGTAGCGTGCAAGTGGGTGGTGTCGCGTAAACAGATCCGTCAGGTGTGACGCAGCCAGACCGTGTAGACTGCGAAACAAGAGCATGAGTAGTTTATACTCGATGCGTTGTTTCATGGGCAGCCAGTGAAGGTCGATCAGAACAGGTGTGGTGTGACCGCGTCTCTAAGTTCTGGTTATGAGACGGGCTACAGCATCTTGCACTCTCTGGAGCTTGATGAGAAGATGGGCAGAAATTCCGTAGAGCAGGCCATTTCCGTTGTCAAGGCGAGATATCACGTACAGCAGACCATTTCCGTTGTCAAGGCGAGATATCACGTACAGCAGACCATTTCCGTTGTCATGGTGAGATATCACGTAGAACAGACCATTTCCGTTGTGAAGACGAGATATCACGTAGAGCAGACAATTTCCGTTGTCAAGGCGAGATATCACGTAGAGCAGACCATTTCCGTTGTCATGGTGAGATATCACGTAGAACAGACCATTTCCGTTGTCAAGGCGAGATATCACGTAGAGCAGACCATTTCCGTTGTCAAGGCGAGATATCACGTAAGCATGCACCATCATCTCTGTGGTTTTCCGATCCAGAAAATTTCGAATTCTGCCAATACTGTGGAGATGGTAATATGCCACGCGACACACATGCTGTACATGGCTCTTTATACTTAGGGCATCATCGAAGAAGACGCCAATGTTCCTGGCCACAGTGGAGGTAGGCACGATGTTCCTGGCCACAGTGGAGGTAGGCACGATGTTCCTGGCCACAGTGGAGGTAGGCACGATGTTCCTGGCCACAGTGGAGGTAGGCACGATGGTATTAACAAGCTCAATGTGGGACATAGAGATTTTGTTCTTAATGTGAGGCGAGCATATCATAATAGCCTCTGTTTTGTCACCATTTAGTTTGAGTTTATTTATGAGCACCAATTCTTGTATTTCAACGACACAAGCTTGTATGTGCTTCACTTCCTGCGTTGTTCTGAGAGACGACTGAAAGCGATGTAGAGTTGGGTGTCGTCAGCATATAGTCAGCACTATAGTCGGTTACAACATTTTGCTTCGCCATTGGGATGCAGAATTAACAGATTCTCAAGGAGATAACATGGTCATGTTTCTTTAGATCTCAGTCATACAGATGATTGTCGTGTCCAGACAGAACAGTAACCGGATTATACCATATGTTGTCTATGCGCTGTGATTTTGGACACGAGACATCTACTAGCTGCTACCCATCGGCAGGCGGGCCGTGCGCTGGAAGTCGTGTTGTTCTGGCCGGGCTGTGTCCCATCACCACTGCCGATGACGAGAACAACAGCAACGGCGATGAAGACGGAGATAACAACAATAGCAACGATACCAAAAATACTGACGATGACGGCGATGATGACAACGACATAATAATATAAATAATGCCATTATCATCATCACATAATCACCATCATCATTTTAGTATTATTATTCTTCATCGACATCATTATCGTCATCATAATCATCACCATCACACCTACCCATGGAAACAACATCAAGGAGAAGGAGAACCACTTGAAGCTTACCCTGTAGACTGGCAGTGCCCTGAATACTGCGCCCTGCTTCAACTCTCCTGACGTGAACCTCTCCAGGTGATCGTTGTGCAACTGAAACAGTCGTGACAGTCTACGACAACATTTCGTTGAACAATTATTTTCTAAAACTTACAAACCAAAAATACAGTTACATCTTAAAGACATATGTGTATATCCTACTTTTGCACTAATACACACCAATGTCGTAGAAAAAAAAAACCAGCTTACTTTATTAAACAGAACATCTCCCACAAATCACATCAAACACGCAATCCACAGTTTGCTAGAACGTTTGTTACAGCGGACGTATCGCGTAAGTGGTCTCGGTTGCAACACGCACTACATCGTGTGAACGACAAGGGACGTACGCGAGGCTTCATGAGAGAGTCGAAGAACTTCTTGTTCACCGGGCTGCTGTCGTCTTCGTCCGGCGTCTGGGTCTTCTTCAACATGTAGGCTGAGCGACGAAATGGCTTCCACCTGTCCGGAGAAACGACAGCTTCAGTCAACATGGCTAATATTGACTACGTGCGTAGCATCTCGCCTACTCTGTGCGTGCGTGCGTGCGTGCGTGAGTGCGTGCGTGCGTGCGTGCGTGCGTGCGTGCGTGAGTGCGTGCGTGCGTGCGTGCGTGCGTGCGTGCGTGCGTGCGTGCGTGCGTGCGTGCGTGCGTGCGTGCGTGCGTGCGTGCGTGCGTGCGTGCGTGCGTGCGTGCGTGCGTGCGTGCGTGCGTGCGTGCGTGTCCTTCCATCATTCGAAAGCAGCCGCACGCGCATAAGTTATTTCCGTTTTAGGATTGCTTTACCACCGATTTCGACTAGCTACCGTCATCATATTTGAAACAAGGGAACAGCAGGTAATTATCCTTACGGTTCAAGGAAAGGATTTCCATCAATGAGCATGCATTATCTGAAAATAATCTGCGGTGCGCATGGCGAGATGCAAGTGAATGCTGGTAATTATCCTAGTTCTTCATACTATATATTATTGTTGCTCTTTCAGCTGGCGCCGTTACATTGATATTGCTTAGTATAGTATATCAGTTTAGAAAACAAAGTACCTACCTATCGCTTGCAAAGACGAGCGGGTATTCATAGTGTTGGTGAGACTTGACCTTCTGTTTGTCACTGACACTCTTAACTGGCGCCAGGGGGCCCTGCCGTGTGCCAAAGTATAGAAACAACTTGGCTCATATGCATAATTCACAGGTACAGGCGTGGCAGTATGTAGCAGTAGAATCATTTTTAATATACACACCCACGCATGCACACACACAGTAAATGCAAATAAAAAATATAATAAATCAAACATTGCATCGTGTTTTAAAGCCTGTTTACAGGAACATATAGGTTTCCTTTAAAGGTTATACACACACTGAACGACACATCGGCCTACGGCTTGCTCGGCCTACCTCGTTGATGTCGTAAGGCAGAACGGGTGTAGCCGTAAGGTTTTCCGTGAGTGGGTAGTTTATAGGTTTGTGCTGCCCGTAGAATCCGACGAAACTCCCCTGGACTCCCCACCAGATCCTGTGTGGGACAGACAACGCTTAGTCAAGCAGACAATTGCATAGCTACTATTTTACATGAAGCACTTGTCACTATTCTGAAGTCAGTTAATCTTATTATAAACGTGCTTCAATAGCGCGTGGTGTGAGCACTATACAACAATTATCACCGTTTGTGCAACCCTAACAATATTCTAGCAAATATGTAGAATTCCTTTTAATCAACCACATACCGTATAAACAATTGAACAATCAAATTGTTAGCAGGAACTTTATATAATTAAAACGATGCGCCAAACATTCTTTTTCCCTACTTTTGCACTAAAGGCGTCGAATAGGGTGGAAACCATGGCACGCCACCTTCCCCTGTCACCGGACGCCACCTTCCCCTGTCACTGCACGCCACCTTCCCCTGTCACTTCACGCCACCTTCCCCTGTCAGTGCACGGCACCTTCCCCTGTCACTGCACGCCACCTTCCCCGTCACTTCACGCCACCTTCCCCTGTCACTGCACGGCACCTTCCCCTGTCACTGCACGCCACCTTCCCCTGTCACTGCACGCCACATTCCCCTGTCACTGCACGCCACCTTCCCCTGTCACTGCACGGCACCTTCCCCTGTCACTGCACGCCACCTTCCCCTGTCACTGCACGCCACCTTCCCCTTCCACTGCACGCCACCTTCCCCTGTCACTGCACGCCACCTTCCCCTGTCACTGCACGCCACCTTTCCCTGTCACTGCACGCCACCTTCCCCTGTCACTGCACGGCACCTTCCCCTGTCACCGGACGCCACCTTCCCCTGTCACTGCACGCCACCTTCCTCTGTCACTGCACGCCACCTTCCCCTGTCACTGCACGGCACCTTCCCCTGTCAGTCACTGCACGCCACCTTCCCCTGTCACTGCACGCCACCTTCCCCTTCCACTGCACGCCACCTTCCCCTGTCACTGCACGCCACCTTCCCCTGTCACTGTACGGCACCTTCCCCTGTCACCGCACGCCACCTTCCCCTGCCACCGCACGCCACCTTCCCCTGTCACCGCACGCCACCTTCCCCTGTCACCGCACGCCACCTTCCCCTGCCACCGGACGCCACCTTCCCCTGTCACCACACGCCACCTTCCCCTGACACCGCACGCCACCTTCCACTGTCACCGCACGCCACCTTCCCCTGTCACTGCACGCCACCTTCTCCTGTCATCACACGCCACCTTCCCCTGTCACCACACGCCACCTTCCCCTGACACCGCACGCCACCTTCCCCTGTCACCGCACGCCACCTTCCCCTGTCACTGCACGCCACCTTCCCCTGTCATCACACGCCACCTTCCCCTGTCACCACACGCCACCTTCCCCTGACACCGCACGCCACCTTCCCCTGTCACCGCACGCCATTTCCCTTTTTTCTCTCCATATGGAATCCACTTAAGTGCTGCTTTGTGTAGTCTTTCTTTCAAATATGACTACTTATTTGTTGACATCCAACGAGACTCATTAAGGTTGGTGATCGCAGTACTGTTCATCAAGTTCGTATTTGTGATTAAAAGAAAATCTACGTTATAGAAGCCGAGGCGTTGGCCCCAGAGAGACCTACCTGACGGAGCCATCGGTCGAGGCTGAGATGACGGTCTTGAAGGCGTTCACGTACTGCAGCTGCACTACCTTGGTGAGATGTGCCCGCCACGACAACAGCTGTTTGACGGCGTCCTGTTACACACAAACACAAACAGTAGCTACATTCATGTCTCGTTCATCCGTTCGTAGATAATCCTCTTTTTCAGTAATCCGCATGCTTTTGAATGGGAACAATCTTGATACACTATAGATTACTTCATTAATATGTTTTTATAATTCCGTTTCCGCACACCGTGTCGGGGACCAACTGGCCGGACAACACTGTGTCGGGGACCAACTGGCCGGACAACACCGTGTCGGGGACCAACTGGCCGGACAACACTGTGTCGGGGACCAACTGGCGGGACAACACCGTGTCGGGGACCAACTGGCCGGACAACACCGTGTCGGGGACCAACTGGCCGGACAACACTGTGTCGGGGACCAACTGGCGGGACAACACCGTGTCGGGGACCAACTGGCCGGACAACACTGTGTCGGGGACCAACTGGCCGGACAACACCATGTTGGGGACCAACTGGCCGGACAACACTGTGTCGGGGACCAACTGGCGGGACAACACCGTGTCGGGGACCAACTGGCCGGACAACACCGTGTCGGGGACCAACTGGCCGGACAACACTGTGTCGGGGACCAACTGGCCGGACAACACTGTGTCGGGGACCAACTGGCCGGACAACACTGTGTCGGGGACCAACTGGTCGGACAACACTGTGTCGGGGACCAACTGGCCGGACAACACTGTGTCGGGGACCAACTGGCCGGACAACACTGTGTCGGGGACCAACTGGCCGGACAACACTGTGTCGGGGACCAACTGGCCGGACAACACTGTGTCGGGGACCAACTGGCCGGACAACACTGTGTCGGGGATCAACTGGCCGGACAACACTGTGTCGGGGACCAACTGGCCGGACAACACTGTGTCGGGGACCAACTGGCCGGACAACACTGTGACATGATTAACTTAACCGGTTTGTTTTAGATCACTCAACACTTCAGACGCACCAAGTCAGGCAACTAACGGTCTCCGTGTTTGCTGTTACATCACAACTACATCGCCTGTTCTTTGCTCAAGTCATGTCAGTTATTGGAGACCAATAAAATAATCAGACATTATAAACATTTCTTAATACGTTACTCGTATATTACCGATGATTATAGCATGACCGACAGAATAGGGTTCAACTAATCCGCGCGGTTAATTAATCTAGCCTAAACCACTGGAAACCAAAATGTGCCGATAAACGAGACATGACTGTGCATAGGTTACTAAAGTAGTTATGATGTGTAAATATCGCCAAGGAATTGTTCTGTCCGAATTGCGAAAGTGGGGTACGCGGAATATAAACAATAATATATATGCTCTGCTCTGACAAACTATCAACATCTCACGAATGTCATACGATTGATGGGGTACAACTGGGTTTATAAGCGCAACTATGGTTTCCCCGACAACGCATACCTTACATGTGTCACAATACATGCGTGTTCGTTGTAATGCAATATAAATGGAAGTTCATACATATCGGTCATGTATGCGATGTATTTACCTCGCCAAAGGCTCTGTTCTAACAATAGGTCGAACTGCTGTGCTTCTTAAAGTGTTAATAATAATACCACGCTCACCCCTTCATCTAATTCTTGATTTTCGAGGAACTTTGAAACATCCCACAAGGTAAGATATCCCTCTGAAAGTATAGCATGTAACTGTGACGCATATTTACAAATATACATAATTATATTATGCCATGATTACCAATAAGGACGTATTTCTCAATCGGATCCGCACAATAAGTATTTAACAAATTTGTCTGAAAATAAACATATTGAAACAACCTCAAGAAGTAAACATATATACATCACACAGTTTCCACACCGACATTTCCCTGAGGTTAATGATTAGGAAATGGTGTAGATGAATCTCCGTCAATATACGTCTTACAAGAGATGATACGAGATTCCGCCATTAGGCTAACTACAAAACCAACTTCAGCTTAATAGACTAAATGCTGAATAAGAACGATACAAATAACTAATCAGTGTACATTTGTTAATTGTGAACGCCTGCAAAAACCAACCAAAATAAGTACACAATTTCACAACGCTCACAGTAAAACTCGCTAGCAACCATAATATTTATTATACGTTGAGTTGGTTAGAAAAAAATGCTACTTTCGGATGATTTCGGTGTAATTCATCCGTAACTGTAAACATAACTCGCTCACATATTATGGACTCCCGTGACAACTTACTGTCGTCTCCGGTGACAATGATATTGCAGTCTTCGTCGGCACAAATCGCCGTCACTGCAGAACCTTGACGTCTCGTCGTGGCCGTCGCTTCACCCAACAGGTCACCCTGGTGTAAATGTGTTAAAAAGCAGAATTGACAGATATTTCAACGGAGCGTGCCACAGAAATTGGATGAAAGCGTTGTTAAGTCTGGCATTTTACTATTCATAGGTGTTGAATTAAAGAATTATGTGGAAGGAGATTTTCTTTTTGGAGGTGAAATAAAGAACCGGTTGTAGCGCACGCTGGTTGTGGGAAGGGCTATTAGTTTTTATTTAACAAGGTAAAAGCAGAACATATGACAATATTGGCAAACAAAGAAGGAGATCTCCCTCCCATAGCAGGAGACTTCGACATTTTCTCCCTGCTAAAATTGTTTTCACGTAACTCATGTGTGTTGTCTTGTGTTAGTTTGTTCTGGTTAACTATGCTGACTAAGTTTGTTCTGGTTAACTATGCTGACTAAGTTTGTTCTGGTTAACTATGCTGACTAAGTTTGTTCTGGTTAACTATGCTGACTAAGTTTGTTCTGGTTAACTATGCTGACTAAGTTTGTTCTGGTTAACTATGCTGACTACGTTTGTTCTGGTTAACTATGCTGACTACGTTTGTTCTGGTTAACTATGCTGACTAAGTTTGTTCTGGTTAACTATGCTGACTAAGTTTGTTCTGGTTAACTATGCTGACTAAGTTTGTTCTGGTTAACTATGCTGACTAAGTTTGTTCTGGTTAACTATGCTGACTAAGTTTGTTCTGGTTAACTATGCTGACTAAGTTTGTTCTGGTTAACTATGCTGACTAAGTTTGTTCTGGTTAACTATGCTGACTAAGTTTGTTCTGGTTAACTATGCTGACTAAGCAGGAAGAAGACAACTCACCCGCAGGTTCCAGAAGCGAATGAACGAGTCTTGGTAACAGGCGACGAGAACCGGTTCGTAGGTTTCCGTGATCATGTTATTGGCGGGATCGACGTTGCTATCCATCGTCTCAGTATTTCCGTCGCAGCTTCTCCCATCATTCTCCTCATTCATCCTAGTTTGTCTCCCGCCTTCCTGCTCGCTTTTCCTTTTCCCGTTGTCTTCATCACGAGACTCGTCACTGATGGTTTCGTCGTTGGCAGCTGCCGATCGCGACCCGTGGTGTCCTTTGTCAACAGTAAAAGTAGGTTACGTGTCGCAGCATATGTCACGATGTGTATGCCTATAACGAACTCCTAGTGTGTGTTTAGTGTTTAGTGTTTAGTGTTTAGTGTTCGGCGTGTATATGTTCGGTGTGAGTATGTCTGTGTTCGTGCGTGCGTGCGGGCGTGCGTGCGTGTATGCGTGCATGCATGCATGCATGCGTGCGTGCGTGCGTGCGTGCGTGCGTGCGTGCGTGTGTGTGTGTGTGTTTGGTGTGCGCGTTTGGTGTATGTGTATGTGTGTATTTGTATTTGTGTTGGTGTCTGTGTTTGGTGTGTGTGTGTGTGTGCGTGCGTGCGTGCGTGCGTGCGTGTCTGTGTCTGTGTCTGTGTCTGTGTCTGTGTCTGTGTCTGTGTCTGTGTCTCTGTGTGTGTGTGTGTGTGTGTGTGTGTGTGTGTGTGTGTGTGTGTGTGTGTGTGTTTCTGTGTGTGCGTGCGTGTGTGCGTACGTGCGTGTGTGCGTTCAGGGTGTGTATGCGCCTGCGCACCGCAGCGTGTCTTTGATTAAACAGTTGATTTAAAAAAATACAATATTACAAGTTCGTTAAAAGTTAATAAATGACAGCAATTTGTCTCGAGTGTCGTTTCCACATAAAATATGCAATTATGACTTCCTGAGAAAACTCACTTTTGCTATTCGTCTCAGCTTCTTCTGCCTTTAGCGCGTCTTCTTCTGACTGGACTTTTTCAACTGTCTGAAAAGGGGAAACACAGCGAGTTAGATGTTGGTATTTATCAGATGCACAAAATACCCAGTTATTTTTCATGCAACCGCACTGTGCCGACAATCGGCACGGCTATACTTATATATTACAATCACCAGAAGACCAGCACAATTAACTTAAGTACAGCCACAGTGTCATAACCAAAGCCTACCACGACGGTGAGACTCTTGCCAGACGCGAGTCGCGACTGAGCCTTGGAGTAGGTTGTGCCTCGCGACGTCGCTCGACTCTTGACTGTTTTCGCGGACCGAGTGCCCTGGCTCGGTTCAGCGGCGAGATCACGTGTCAACCTTCTGCAATACGCCAATTTTTATTTACACGAGCAGGAACCATTCATGTGTGACGAAATTGCTTCGACAGAAAATTTAATAAGACAGCTTCCCCGTCTTCAGATGTCATTCAACACTTGCAAAAGTGTTTAACTTGTCACCAGAAGAAGGAATAATTCCTTCAGAATGGAAAGAAGCAAACATTACGCCGTTATTTAAAAAGGGGTCGATTAACAAGCCAGAAAATTACAGACCTGTGAGTTTAACATCAGTTGTATGTAAATTACTCGAAACATTAATTAGAGACCACATGGCGGAATTCCTTGTAAAACATAAATTAATAAATACATCTCAACATGGGTTCCTTTTAGCATGTTCATGTCTAACCAATCTCTTATGTTTTTTGGAAGAAATTGCAAAGTGAGTAGATGCTGGGTCACTAATGGATGTTGTCTACTTAGACTTTCAGAAAGCTTTCGATAAAGTGCCACATCAAATAGTGTTACTTAAACTAAAAGCCCATGATATAGGTAATTATGTAATGGATAAAAAAGTGGCTTACACACAGAAGACAGAGAGTAATAGTAGATGGTGAGATTTCAAACTGGAAATCTGTTTGGAGTGGGGTACCACAGGGATCAGTATTAGGCCCTATAGTGTTTTTAATATATATAAATGATTGGGAAGATGATTTCACCACAAAAGTTACAGAAGTCAAAATATGTTCATACTTGAAAAACGCCGGATCTAACTTGTGCACTTTGTGAATAAGAAAAGCGACAACGTTGACAGCCGATGGATTATCAGAAAGACGAGACGAGACGCTACTTCTGTCATTCTGGTTGTTCCTGTCGTCACATGTCTCCATCGGGTAGGCAAATCTACGAACAAATAGCAGCCAAGAGGGATAGAAACATCGGCCCCGGCGATATACATAGCTATTGTCGGAACTACTTGGAGGTTGCGAAGATTGTTTCGATCTGAAGGATATTACATTTACATTCTGATAATAGTAATTATGTTAATAATACACGGAGCAGAGGGAAAGAGTGTCACAGTAAAATAATCATTGTTACTAGTGATATATACCGATTTTGGGAATTAAATTGATGACATTTCTTATATTTTGATATTGATTGTATGAATGATTGAAATTAGGAAATCTTGCTTACATTGCATATTAAAGTAAATTTATTGAAGATTATTTCAAAGATCTAGTACCTATTGTTTACTTCGTTGCTATGCATAACACCGGCCACTAAATCCATCGTAGCAAGAAGCATGTGTATGTAATTAAAAATACGCATGTGTGTGTGTGCGCGTGCGTGCGTGCGTGCGCGCGCGCGCGCGCGTGTGTGTGTGTGTGTGTTTCTGTGGCGTAGAATGCTCAGGGTAAGCTGGAGGCAGACAAAGACAAATATCTGGGTCAGAGATAAAAATAGTGGCTAAGGAAGAGGAAGGTCTGCTAGTTGCCACCAAGAGACGAAAGCTGGCTAAGTA
The DNA here is from genome assembly GCA_963662155.1 of Lamellibrachia columna. Classification (NCBI taxonomy): domain Eukaryota; kingdom Metazoa; phylum Annelida; class Polychaeta; order Sabellida; family Siboglinidae; genus Lamellibrachia; species Lamellibrachia columna. The sequence continues at coordinate 58,300,352 of OY759262.1, forward strand.
CGGCCGTTGGAGAAGAAATCAATCATAGAAGAACGACCAGCACAAAACTGAAGAGGTAGAAGAAACATATGATGGACAACATCAAACATATGATGGATAGACAACATCAAACATATGATGGATAGACAACATCAAACATATGATGGATAGACAACATCAAACATATGATGGATAGACAACATCAAACATATGATGGATAGACAACATCAAACATTAGACAAACGGTGGAGTTGGAGTTGCTAAAGAAATTGCAAGGAGACGCCTACGGCCTAACTGAAGTAAGGGCAACACATCATCATCATCATCATATATACAGACTCCAGTTCGATCTGTCGCGAGGGTATGTCCCAGACGAGGATGTCGCCGTCGTTGCAACCCGTCACAAGGATGGTCTCGAGAACCATCAGACAACTGAGTTCCCGCGTCAACACTACTTGTTCCTGTAGATAAAAAAACGCGATTACATTACTACCATCAATTCGCTGAGAAACCAATATCTGGTTCCTTCCACGTTCGGGTGTTGATAAGACGTTGCGATTGTGCTTTAAATGCTGGAGTTGGATAACTCAACAGTCTCGAATTTGACGAAATTGTGGGCCTTGACTTTTACACATTTTTAGTATGTGCCAAGTAGTTTCGCAACCAAAGTTATATATACCCCGGGTTGATACTAGTTTATTGGTAACCATTGGTAACCATGGCTATTTTGAGTAGTACATAAATTCGCACTGTGTCTCAGGATAATTTTCCCAGGTTCATTTTGTATCCATTTTGTATCCATATCTCCCCTAACGAGCTTTCCTTTCGCATTGGACTCGGGTTAAAGCTCGTGGATACTTGATGTATTTCAACAGTTATAATTATTCCCACCATTTAAAAATCACCAACATTTTAACTGTTTTCGTTGTTGTCTGTTGAGCTTCATTGTGTTTTTAAATACATAATTTTGTCTCTGTTAGCATTTATTCTTTCAGCATATAG
>OY759262.1:58306332-58328832 GCA_963662155.1 Lamellibrachia columna
GGCAATTTCGTTCACCCCGTGTCTTTCGGAAGAGACACTAAAAGCCGTTGGTCCCTTCTACCAGGTGTCTATACCAGGGGAAGTAAAAGATCCCACGCAGGGGGTAAATGTGCAACCTGTCGTGGACTCAAAGAGTGGTGGTTTCCATCTCTAACCTTCCGACTCCCAACGCGTGACAGGCGCCGGGCAGTCAGTGTAGACGACTTGTAGAAACACGCCGCAGGACTGACAACGCTCTCCTTGACAGGAAGAAGAAGAGCTGAGTTCGCCGTGCTTAAACTCGTTATCCCGTTATCCGCGAGAGGGCGCCACTAACCTGTAGGTCGACTGAAGATGTGTGGATGCCAAACACGGATGACCTTGTCGACGCCACCCGTCGCTAGCACGTTCGCCCGGGCGCAGAAGTCGAACGCGTTGACTCCTTTCGGGATGGCGACTTCCCTCAACGGGCTATGTGCCAACCATTACAGCATGCGTTTCATTATTTATTACATTCTCACAAATACGACCCACTAGGCCTGAAGTGTTATAAATAATAATAATACTGTTTTAAGTCATGCATAAAATACAGGTGTACAAATATATGTATATATAAACATATGTTTATATATAAACATATAAAATTTGTTAAGCATAAAAATACATGTAAAATAAAAATGTTAAATAAAATATTAAATAAAAATGTGTGTGTGTGTGTGTGTGTGTGTGTGTGTGTGTGTGTGTGTGTGTGTGTGTGTGTGTGTGTGTGTATATATAATTTTAAATATATATATATATATATATATATATATATATATATATATATATATATATATATATATATATATATATATATATATATATATATATATATATATATATATATATATATTTATATATTTATATATATTTATATATATATTATAATAAAGTTTTAAAACCCTTAAGGCGCACATATACACATGACTGAAGTAGGCTGTGAATAACTTGTTCTTTACAGCAGAAGAACAAAAGTGAATTTTTAGACGCAGCATGTTGCTCTTAGCATAAAGGTGTCTAACTTTGGCTTGAATGTCGACCTCATCAGATAAATCGTTACAAATAACATGTCCAAGATATTTACACGAAGTGGCAAAGTTTAACTTTGTTCTTCCTAATGTCATTTCTCTAGCAAGAATTGCGTTTCTAGAATCAAAGTACATGATCAGAGATTTGGAGATGTTAAATTGAACATCGTATTCACAACCGTGTATGTAGCAACAATCAAGTCACGTTTGTAGTCCCTTGGTGGAAGGGGCGAACAAAAGTAAATCATCTGCGTAAATCAGGTGATTGACCACCGTTGTCCCAAGACTTTGTGTGCAGTTGTACACTCAAATTGTCCATATAAACCTTAAACAGTAATGGGGATAATTTCCCTCCTTGCTTAACACCGTTACCCACAGGGAAGAATTCCTAATACGTAGATCCCCTCCGGACACATGCACTTTGGTTATTGTACGCATTGCTGATCAATTCGTTTTTAGGATGTTTTACTGCATACGTTTTACGCCGCGTTCGCACAGACAGCTCGAAACAAGGTAGTCCGGCATACTCTTTATGTGCATACTCTTTATGTGCATACTCTTTATGTGCATACTCTTTATGTGCATACTCTTTATGTGCATACTCTTTATGTGCATACTCTTTATGTGCATATCAGTTTCTGTAAATGCTTAGCAATATTCGGAGGCGGAAAAATTTACATAAAATGACAAGTGAAATATTATTAATTCTGACTTAACCACTGAATGTGTCTGCACGCGCAGCAGGTAGCATGGAGTTAGTTCGGTCTAACTTATATTTTATTCTACTATTCTATTAGCATTGCTACTAACTAAGTGTAATTTACTAATAAGAGTGAATTGTATTTTTTATAATAATATAACTCGTTTTAGTAGCACGTGCTGTCGATTTATGTTAACTCCCAGCCACGATCTTCTTAACAAATAGGTGACGTACGTGTTATAAATAATGTGTATTGTGCGACAGCACATAATAAAACTGACTACAGACGTTAAAACAACCCCTTTCTGAAATTTCAATCCTTGGGCGCTGCAGTAACGTCACAAACATGTTGCAATGAAGTCACAAGCATATCGCAATGACGTCATAAACATATTGCAATGACGTCATAAATATAATTGCAATGGCGTCACAAACACGACCCGCAACCGTTTAGTTTATTCTTAACCGACAGGTGTCGTATTGCGTAAACAGCACGTGATCGTGTAAACACATGCGCAATGACTTACATGTCGTCGTATATCCTGTCAATCTCTTCCAGGAAGAATGACGTGTTACTGCTGGCCGAGCAGGAAGCAAAACAACGGAGTTCCGGGAAGAACTTCACCTACGGAAAGAGGAAGTGGCCTCATTAACGCACGCCGGCTGACTTGCCTTGTGTGACTGACGGCAGAGGAAACGAAGACAAACCCCGGGTTATTTCTAACAATACTTATTATTGGCATTGTTGGAAATGTGAAAATAACAACACAGTAAGCGCTGGTGTAGTGAATTGTTAAATATGATCATTAGCATCTGGGGATAATTCCTAAAGGATTGTATATATTAAGAGCAGAACAAGTTTATAATTACAAACACGAGAATTATACCCACAGACGGAGGATGGGTAAGCACGGTGAACTCCGTTCGAGCATGCGTGGCAAACCAGCAGTCGTAGATAGTCATACGGGTTCGTTTGCGGGTCTTACTGATTTCTGTTACCAGTCTTAATGTGTGCGCAACTCTGAGGTGGCATTTACGTAACATCTAGCGTTTCATTCATTAAATATGAGCCCCATGGGTTCGAGATAAAGATGCTTTGATGGGCTTGAGGCAAAGAACATCATTGTGCGAATCAATCACAGATTACACATTTACCCCACGTGTCTTACTTCCCACAAGAACCGTTTAATGTCTCATCCAAATGTTTTGCTTGAAATAGTCGTGTCATGTAGCAATCGGATGCACAGGTTGAGTTGTGTCGCGTGTTTGTTTGGGTAAGGCCATGCTTCCAAAACCAAACGAAAAATATGAAGAAAAAACTAACTCCCCATCAGGGGGTCTCCCCCCCAGGGGGTCTGCCACACCCCAGGCCCCCGTCATATCCCGCACGTTCGAATGTCCCATCCATTAAAACATCTGCCTACGCCCTTGCTTACAGATGACCATCCGCGTAAATTGCCTCTAATTCATAGTTATGATCATCAAGATAATATAGTATTGTATTGTTTATGTGGCAGTGCATGTGTGGCGCAATATAACGTAACATAAAACAAAATATAGTCGTACCTTCAGGACCCAGTTGTCATGAAATTTCCTTCGCTTGATGGGGCTGAAATAAAATGTCAATTTACAGCGACCTCTTCTCGCTCATTGTTATGCCAGGACCAACAGGAGAATACACATAAATAAATTGACAAATAGAAAGGATTTGTATGCGTCAAACATGGCATCAAATGTGCATTACGTACGAAGCCCAGGCCAATAATCATTCGTCGTTAAGCACTAAATGTGTATCCGATAATGACGTCAATCTGCATATTTACTGGTTACGTTATAGCATATGAAACAGACGGCAACGCTGCAGGGAACAGCCGGAAAGAGGCGTAGGGATTTGGACTGTTGAAAACGTAGGAATATGGCTAATGATTTGAATATTTTTTTATTTGGTTGTTAATATATTCTGATAATTTCTAAAAAACAATCATAATATTGTACCTTACGTAATCTTCTATTGGTGAAATAAATAGCCGCTTACATTGTAGATAAACTTAATGTCTTGAAAATCAATTCGTAATGATACGTAGTGAGTAAACTACTAAAAAAACAATCAATCATTTTCTTTCGAATTAATACATATTGTTCTACCAGCCAAATTGCGAAGATTTTTAGGGGGTGTGACGTCACATAGCGTCAACGTCATGTCATTGTAGCATCTGCTATCCCAACGTCGAACGTGAATTGAAACAATGGTCTCGCGTAATGCCTAATGGAACCTTCCGTTCCAGGGTACGTTCGTAACTATTTACCGCTGTGAAATAAAATATAATTATTATGTTCATTCTACCGTAGCAGTAAGGTGCATAATTAAAAAACGCATTAGCATCAAACAAACCTGATTTGTTCATGTGTCCTTTAAATGGTGAATATAATAATATTTTACTGATAGCATTTCAGGCAGTTAAAGTTAAGATGGGGCAACGTTATCTGCATTCCAAGATAAAGTGACATTTAATTCTGCCCTCGATCAAAATTGCATAGCACCGGCATTATGTAACTGCTCTCAGTACATGTTTCGCTAAGTTCATTAAAATGCCCGCCGAGTTTTGTACTGTTCGTGATGTAGACTATGAATTAATCAGTGGTGATTGATTATGCCACGATTATATGTTTTAATGGCAGTGCTAAGTTAAGGTGGGGTATATCATTCATTAAGAAAAAAAAATTCTCCTAGGATTCATTGGTATTAAATGAAGAACCTGCCGAGAAGGAAATGGTGCGCCTCTTAGAGAGACATGGAACCGACCTAAGATGGCCGCCTTGTTACGACTCTACCGACACCTGGTGTCGAAACAGCAGCATGCAGCATTTAGTTACAAAGTGGTCGTACTGTGAGAGTTTGCCAGGATCGATGACGCAGCTTTGGCTGTAGTTACGGTCGCCCTTGTTGTTCTTCATGGTCAGGTCTTTGGTCGTGATGGTCAGGATGTTGATGTAGCCCTGGTCATCGCCGAACATGACCGTGTCCTCGTGCGGCGAGGTGGACCGAGGGATGGACACGAGACACTGTGGAGAGTGCTCTATCGGCTTCACGGTGAAGACGCGCTACGAGACACAGAAAACAGGCGGCTCAGCTGAATGAAACATATTCGGGGTTTTAGCTGCATTTTCAACTGCCTGGCTTATATTATATCTTGATGTGTGTGTGTGTGTGTGTGTGTGTGTGTGTGTGTGTGTGTGTGTGTGTGTGTGTGTGTGTGTGTGTGTGTGTGCGTGCGTGCGTGCGTGCGTGCGTGCGTGCGTGCGTGCGTGCGTGCGTGTGCGTGTGCGTGTGCGTGTGCGTGTGCGTGCGTGCGTGCGTGCGTGCCTGCGTGCGTGTGTGTGCGTGGGTGCGTGGGTGCGTGCGTTCGTGCGTTCGTGCGTGCGTGCGTGCGAGTGTGCACGCGTATGCACGCCTGTGCGTGCGTGTGTTTGCGTGTGCGTGCGTGCGTGCGGCATGCGTGCATGCGCGCGTGCAGGTCAGTAAGTCGGTGGGTGGACGTGTGTGATATTTTCTTTTCATTTAGCGATAATACGTTGGCGACATCCGACGGCTGGTGGATGGAAGAGACGATTAATTGGCCGCCGTCCACCTGCCGACTACCGTCGCGCAGTCACTGGTTGGGGCTCAGGGGATTGTATAGGGCAGTGCATCGCCATTCAACATTCATGGCGCTGCCGGCGAGGTAATAATCACACGTTATCCCGTTTCGTCTGTTTTTGCTGTTCCAGAGAAATCCATCAACATCAGCTGCGTACTGCCAATATTACAAAGGATGTTAATAAAAACTTAATAGCTGTTTAAACGTAAACATCTCTCGGAAGAGCCGGTATTACTTCTGCTCGACATGCGGCTCCTGTCGAACGGCGCATATGCAATTAGCATGCGACCCATATGTTGGAGAATGTTACATCAGTTTGTCACGCGGCTCTGACGAGATCACGCAAAGTCACATGAATGTGTTCAAAGAAATACTCACAAATAGAAAAATATAATATGTCATCATCACTTTGTTAATTCACGAAATTATCCATATCCAATATCCATTAGCGTTATGTTAACACTCGCTATTTGGAGAATTCCACACACACACAAACGAGACCATAGGCTCAGCTACAGCGACTGTTTCCGGTAGTGATGTTTCCAGTAGTGTGCAGGTATTTTTCAACAACCCATTATTATAATACAAATATTGTGCGCCAATATAGTGCTAACACGAGTGTAGTATAGAGCAAAGGTTACAGAGGCGTCCTTCAAGTCGAGCGGGATGGAGCTGGACTGTTCTTACAACTATTTGAATCATGGGCAAAGTCGTTTTATCCGCTTTGCCTAAGTTCACTAGGCTCTATATACGAGTGTCCGCCACGCTAGAGAAGGTGGTTAGCCAACGAGCATGCACACTTCGAAAGGATTGAACTTTTAAAGGGGAACTGAAGCAATTTTGTGTTATGCCGTATATTTAAATATATATTATCTAACTATGCATTAATGGTGACAGATACCTGCTAATTTATGAGATAAACTGAAAAACTGATTTTGTTCGAGACAAAAATCGACAAAATACATCACTGCGTATCGCCATCTTGTTGTCGACACGAGTGGTTTGAGTCGCGTATATCTAATCAATGTAAATTTTCGATTTTTTGTGATTTATTTCGTAAATAGCCATTCTGGAGCGAAAAAAAAGATATGGGTCTCTGTTATATATACAAGTGGTTACACACGTCAACAAAATAGCGTTTTTGTTCGTTCCAAATAAAAAAAGTTAAAGAAATTACACCAAAACACGCAAAAAATCGTGGAAAACGCCACACTTCTCGAACACACGAGACGCTAACCAACGAGAATATGCGATAACGGAATACCGGAACTATTTTTTACTTGTTGACAAGATGGATGCATCGCTTGTGACAGTTTTACCAGATCTGCTACTAGCGATTAGTGGTTTACTGAACTTCCGTAATAGTTGTCTATCTTTGGAGAAATGGAAACCACAGACGAAGAGTCTAGTTCGACAGGCCACACGGAAACAACCGTTGACAGTCGTGAAATGTCACCGAGTGTGCGAGTCACGCTCCAGACTCCAGGTCGGCTTCGCCTTTGGCTTTGACTTTGTTGACGTTGGATTCAGCAAAAATTACAACAGCGCTTTGACTGTCAACGATTCCTGACTAGGTAATGTGATGTGGTGAACCTGTGGAAATTGCGTCCCGATGTCTGCGCACGTTTACGTTGAGTCATCATGCTGCGCCGAGGAAGCTACCATGCCTAGGGCTAGGCTATGGCTATGGCTATGCAGCACCGTGTGCCCGACCGCGTTGGTGCTTGCATCACCGTGTAAAGTATAGGCCTGTTTGATTTTAATTAGTTTTATGCGCTAATGTTTAGTAAGTCATTTGGAAGTTTATTCGATGTGTTAAGCCTAGATTAACAACAGAAAAACAGGTTTCTAAAGGTTTATAATTAAACCACCCAAGTGGATATGGACACAATCCATATGGTGTCAAAGATTGATGGTACTGTTTAGACACTTCAGCCTTCCCTTTAATCCTGACATTTGTTGCTCTGACCCGAGGGTCAACGTAATTGGGGAACCGAGAAGGAGCCCTGGGAACCCTGGAATTGGCGCAGCTCCAAGAGTTCAAAAGTTTAACTTGCAAAATTGGGAAAGGAAGATTGGCAGAAGTCATTGTCCAGCGGTTGAGAGGGTGGGTGGATTTAACAAGTTGACCAATAGTAAAGCGTATTGGGTATTTAAGCAACCACAGCGCCTCTAGTGACGGCGTCTGATTTTGGAAAACTGGGAGTATAAATACCCCGGAGGAGCGTTTACAAAAGGGCGGCAAGACTATTTTAAATTCACACTTAGGTGTGTAGTCATGCTGAATTTTAGGCATCAAAATTTTCAGTAAGGGTGGTCCTGGCGGGCCATACCTGCTTTAGCATTAGAATTCAAAATTTCCGGCCAGAATTTTATTGTCAAATCTTCTAGATTTTAAGAATCTGTATACATTTTGAGTGATGTTTACATTCACTACTTTTCTTTACGGTTTACAGTGATAGATGTCTTCACTGTTATTTTTATTTGTCATCGTGAGTGATTATATTGCTACTATGTACGTAGCCGTCTGATGCCAAGATTAAAATCGCTTCGAACCTGGAGAACAATGCGTTGACTACACTTCTGTAGTACTCTATGTACTCATTGGTCGAGTGAGTACAAATTCAGTTATAAATCTCGACCTGGCGAGCGCAAAAACGACGGACAATCAAAATATCCTTCGTTGTGAGAAATGCCTCCTGGACCATTGCGTGCGGCCCCGAAGAAGACAAGAAGAGTACGAAAGCGAAGACGATGATTTTGTAGTGATATGCACAAACAAAGCGGTGCTAGATGTTGGTCTGCTGTCATTGCATGATTTGCGTGCCGACTCATCGATTCGCCCTATAGCTAGCAGGTCAGTAATTCAATTGTTATCGAATCATTGCCATTTTAATAATCATATTTGTTCTGCATATTTCTTTTACCTAGCCCGAGGGCGAGGTCCGAACTACAATGGCAATGCAAGCAGGCTTTTCTCTTTATTTTGTATCTAATCTAATGAAGTGTACCGTGACTGTATTTTAATATTGGGTTTGATTTGTTGTTGAATAACATTGATGACAATAATAACATGAGGGTTTATTTAATTCATTATGTGAATATATATATATTCTTAAATGTTACCGTAATCGTGATTGTAATAATGATTGTAATCATGACTACATTAGTAATTGTGATTGCAGTAATTACTGTAATCATGATTACGTTAATATTCGTACTTGTAATCACCCCTGTCTGTAGCACACCACAACACCTTGTTGTTTGGTGCAATGTAATCATTTAAATAACAATAATTAACTACTGACAGTATGTAATGTTCACAGTTTTGCAGCTATTATGGTAATTATGGAATTAGTACTATCAACTAACCATGAAAAATTATATTTCAGGCTCAGGAAACGCAAGACAAGTAATCCCATCCTGCGATGTGGGAAGGATCTGTGATGTCTATTCTGAACCAAATTGAATTGATGGAAAGTTTAGCTATGGAGATTGACCTGACACAGGTGAGTGTACTGATAGTCTGATATAGACAAATTGTGAGGCACCCACAGTATGCAGCAGGTCGAAAAACAACCTGGAAAACTACAAAAATTCCCACTAAAATATTAATAACGGAATGATGTGAATTCTTATCCATATCCATTTCTGTCAACAAAAATGTTACCTGCAGCATCTTGCATGTCACTACACACAATTTCATTTATATTGAGACCAACATAAAATATATCAACAGTTTATTCACATAGAAAAACAATTACCAAAGAAATAAGGCTAACTAGAACGACTGAAACCAAGACTAAACATTGACTAAAAACAGTGACTTCTACCACCGGGAAATACAACCTGGAACATGGATATCACAGTTACACACATCATTATTATGCCACAACATATCAAATATACTGGTAGTGTAGCTTAGGAAATAATTAATCTTTATAAAGCCAAGGCATTTTAACTGTTTCACCATCATCATCTGTACCAATGGCAATAGACTACTTGTTTTGATTGGACAGTAAATGTACACCAATCATGTGTAACAATATTACTTGTTCTGACTGACAGTAAACGTACACCAATCATGCATACCAATACACTACTTGTTCCTACCAACAGTAAATGTACACCAATGATCTCATTCTGGAATCTGCACCATTTCACTACTTCTTCTGACAGTATGTACACCAATCATGTGTATCCAATATACTACTTGCTCTGACTGAATCTACTACTTGTTCCTACCGACAGCAAATGTAAACCAAGCGTCTCATTCTCTACCAAATACACTACTTGTACTGACAGTAAATGTTCACCAATCATATATATCAATACACTACTTGTTCTGACTGATAGTACTTGCACACCAACCATCTGTTCCAATACACTACTGGCACTAAATATACACCAATACACTACTTATTCTGACTGATAGTACATGTAAACCTAACATATTCAATTCACCTTTCACTCATCCAGGGGTAGAAATCAGCACACTTTCCTGACAGACACCCCAGTATCCGAAAGACCTTGGCTGATAGATCAGACATGAGTACAACCTGTGTCACAGTTTATGGCTGTTTGGTGTGTGGCAGGTGCAGAAAAGTGACATAAGTTTTTCTCACGAATGACAAACTTCTTCTCTTTCTCATAGGTGTCGGAGCTGCTTGAGTCACCCTCGGTTATGTCGCTGTTATCACATAGTGTGCATCATCTGCACCAATGTCTTTATTCTCACTGAATCTGATGGAAACTTCACATAGGAGTAGTCATGATCAACGTTCATTGGTGCAATAATGTCATCTGTGACTACAGCAGCATTCGTGAAGTGTCGCACTTGAAATATCGTTACCGGATTGATTTGCGTTTCAGCATCAGTTGTATGTGGTGCCACAGCAGTAGTAGCAGTGATGGCACTAAAGGTGACATCCGTAATGTAAAGATTGACGGCATCACCCGTAGTGCTGGATGCTTCAAAACTAGTACCTGTACTTGTATGAACCAATGGTGAATCCTTCATCTGAAAAGATTACACATACAGTGACTTGAACATTTTACAAAATTCATCTTTTGCATAATAAAAATTAATCACAATGTGAGAAACTTTCTCTTGTATATATTATTTTTAGAATATAAGAGTGCCAGTGTCATATAGAATGTATAAAGTAATCAACCACAGGGAAAAGCATTTTCCCTATGGAGCCATGTTAATTCAACCAATGGGTCTTTCACTGATCTCTTAATGTTTTTAATAAATCTGTTTGGTCAGTTTGACGAATGCCACTGGTAACATAACCAAACGCATGTAACCAAAATTGTAGCATCCTAGCTCCAAAGTGCATTATATTATCTAATCAACATTGCACTGTTTTCAATGGGCCAGGGAGGTCAAAATTCTATAAGGGGTCCAAATTCCATAACAAAATATGGACCCATAGGTACACTTTCTATGGGGTTCCTTATTTTATATCTGACACTCGATTTAGATAACATAATGCATGAATATTGTTATTGGACCAAATGCAGATCTATGCTTGTGACATATTTACCTTATAAATGCTGCACGCACACACACGTGTATATATATATATATATATATATATATATATATATATATATATATATATATATATATATATATATATATATATATATATATATGTATGTATATATGTAAATATATATATATATATAATTATTAGGTATTATACTGAAAGCATCTGCTAAATAGTATGGTGCATGGACAAAAGCCCCTCCCGACAAAAGCCCCACAGACATAAGCTTGTTTCAATTCAATTATACTGTTCATGACTGTTGCTGTAGTACACAGACAAGATATTGTCATGAATATACTTCAGGCATGTGGTCAATTCCATTCCGGAATTGGAACTGACCCTCAATTCCAGTTCTGGAATTGGAATTGACTTCAACATTTTTTTTTATTGAATTTTTTTTCCAAAATTTATTTTTTGGGAATTGGAATTGATTTTGTTAGAATTATTGACTTGATACTGTTAATATTTACCCTGATATTTACTTATATTACTTTTAAAATCATATTTGTCTGCTATTAGCTTGTCACCCTGAATCTGGTAACAGCCAGGAAGTTGTCAATATTACAGCATAGACACTGTCTACTCTGGTATTGAAACATTGTGACCAAGAACAATATAATCAAGCATTTGCATCAAAAAGAAATATTAAGTTACTGTAACAGACAGTAAAACCAAAATCAGACCATTCTGGCCTCATTTTCTTTCTCAGTGTAGAAGGTTTATTTACAGAGATTGCCAATTAAGGGCACCTGCCTGCTCATTCCCTTTGTGTGAGAGAGGAAGCCTGCCCCACTTAAATGCAGCCCCTTGTTTATCCAAGCCTAATGTTCAGCCCACAAGTTTCCCATACTAAACATGTCACTGGTCACCTGTACAATGTGGCTGTAGGGTTTGCCCTTTGTAGTAATTAAAAATGTCCCCATGGAGAATACATGTTGGAGATTAGGATGTTGAAGACTCAAACTTTCCAGTAAATTTGATGAAATATCAATGATACCACAACTGATAGCAATATAAATCCGCCTCCTAGTATATTTGCTCCCCCCCCGGACATCTGCCCCTTTTTTCTATGATAGTTGACAAGTGAAAATCAGTTTGCAGTTTTATCATTATTACTACAATAACATAACATTCAATGACAAGTCAAAGTCACTTTAGCCTAATGCAATGGCCTATCCCCTGGAGTGTGTATGAGATGATCTTGTCACCAGTTGTTTTCCAGGTATCATTGATAGTCAGATCAGTGGTGGAAGATGGGTTCTTGGGGTGATGCTTCCACAAACAGTGGTGGACAGTAACGAGTCAGAGATCAGCTGGTTTGGAGTGCCCCTGGTATTAGCTGCCTTAGTTTTCAGGTCCTCACGGACCTTGGCAGCTTCTATCTGTGCCGTGTCACCATCATGGTTGCAGGCAGTCTTGTTGATCACATTCTGGATCTGGAGATCAGATCAGTGACCACAGCACCCTTGCATGATCAGGATCGACGCTGGCATCACTCCCAATGAAGAGTAATCTTGTTGGTCCCCCTTCTTGGTGTAGGAATGACACTCAAAACATGACTTCCTCAAATGCTAGTAGTAATTTCCATGGTGAAGTTATAAGTGCATTCTGACAACTCTGGCTTGTGCATCCAGTTTTATAGGAAAATGGATTCACTCCAACTCTCCATGGTAAATGCAATTCAAAAGAAACCTTGTTGAGATGGCTTCTTTCAAATATCCTCAATTGTCCTAACATGTCCAGGTCCTAATGTCACTGGCTTCTTCCACAATTGCAATAAAGATAATCCTTTGATTACAGGATCATCTCCAACTACATAAAGTAATTTACTTGGCTGATTTTGCACAAAGAACATTAATTGCAATTAGGGTAATATATATATTGAATTCATGTTCAGAAATAAAAAAATAAGTTAAAAAAACATTTCTTAAAAAAACTTACAAATAATCCAGAAGCTATGGGCAGGGGGCAAATGTCCAGATTTTGAATAAGGCAAGGGGCTAATGTCTGGGGAGCAAGTGACAAAGGGGCAAATGTCTGGAAGGGGGGCAAATGACCTGGACCCGATATAAACAGGGGAAACTGTTCAAAACTCAGATTAATGACCCAACTGTCCAGGGCTGTCCAAAATGTCTGGTTTTGTTAGCAAAAATCCAGGAGAGCTGTCGCAGCAGAAAGTACATATGAAATGGCTGGATGCGATTTTAAAGTTTTTTATATGGCAAACCTGATATATATATATATATATATATATATATATATATGTGTGTGTGTGTGCATTTAACGAACAATAATTATTAATCATATCTAATTAAATATGATTGTGCACACGTGACAAATAAAACTGTGTTAAAACGAATTGGATTTGAATTTTTCTTTAGCCTAGGATTTTAACAGTTGGAATTGATTTTTTGCAAGGCGGAATTAGAACTGATTTTTTGGAATGGACAAAACAGAATTGACCCCATGCTTCCTTCATATGTATAGCTTGTACTAATACTATTGTGGGTTGCCGACAGTTGCCCCCTCCCCCCATGATATTCATTACAGTGTTATCAGTCGACTTAGAATAAAATGTAATTAATACATCTCTATGAACTTCCGGTTATTACATGTGGGGTTTAATCTGATCAATAAAGAAAATTAATTTTATATAATTTTGCCTTATTGTCAAGTCACAAGAATTCAGACAGAAATTGTAAAGTGTCATTATAGAAAGCAGACATGTAATCTGACAGTGTTCAACTGGGTAGATGACGATGCCTTAGTAAGTTTCCTTTCCAGCTAGCTAGACATTGCATGGGTGAAATGCATTTTACTTAAATATTTAAATACTTTTAAACAGTTTTTGTAACTGCATTTGCACTTAATCACAATGAAAGTATGTTTATATTTTAAATATTTCCATAAAGAATTTGAAATGTAAACAGCAACAGTAGGCTTCTGTTGCACTATAGTCTATACTGTCTTTTGGTCGTGTTTCTCCCATGCATCTAACCCCCCCCAGGCTTAGCCATACGCTTGCTGCTTGCTCTCTAGGCATTTAGAACACATGAGTATGAGACTTATTATGACTGTCAATAAATAATTTAAATTATTTTCTTGAATAATTTTGCCTAGTACATACGCCATGGCCCATGTTATAAGGTTGCAGTATATCCTGTAGCACTTACTGAGTTATTGTTATTTGTTCTGAGTACGGCCACGTATTGACGGTACGTATGATCACGTCGAATATAAATCGGCGGATTGGAAAACACTCGTAATTATATCAAACTATTAACACTTACTCGCACTTTATTGTATTCATACATTTCGATTTACTGTGGGTCATATATATGCTGACGTTGAAGCACAGCTGTGCTTATTGGGGTGGAACTATATTGTAATCGTAGTGATAAGTCACAATGGTAACGGTAATCCAATTTACTAACCTGGTTTCGGCTCGTCGCTTCCTACGCATCGCTCTGCCCTCTGATATCTGACGTTTCCTTGTCGCAGAATAGTCTGTAGATGCATGGTCATATGCAAAAAAAAGATCTAAGATGGAACGGTGTCTTTGACCAAGAATGACATCTTGATGCTCACCGTCACTCGCAGAGCCTGCGGCTGGCGGACACGGCAATTTCCGCATTTGTAACCACCTTTTCCGCTGCAAATTCTTCCTCGGAAGTCGATCAAAAGTTTTTTCCTTGCATTTGTAGTACTAGTTGATACATCCAGGAGCCATCCAGTGCACACCAGTTTTCTTTTTATTCGATTTTCCATGCGTTTCGGCCGTTTTTCCGAGAGGTTTTTACTGTGTGAACGCGGTGCCAGGAGCTCGTACTCAAACCACTCTGCCGCTGAGCCCCCCGCAGAGCAATATGGCGCCGCCCAGCGAAGATAATGGCAAAGTTAAAAAGGATATTACAAAATTACCGTGGCGTTGCGCCCATCATATAAGGGTGATATATACTGTAAATGGTATGTTATTATGTTTGGGCTATGGTTGTTCAAGTGCTTCACCCCCCCTTTAACTAACCGGGAAAAAGCGCCACTTAATCATCCCACCTGGTTCTTCCCCTTGGCTCGGACGTCCCATATACACAGACTCCTCTCCGTGCAGACGGCCACTCGCCGCATTACTGGCATGTAGTCACAGCCAGTCACCCATGCGGCGTCCTGCAGCAGCACAACAACATACATTGATTGCCTTTGTTTAAAGAAAATATGATTGTCCTTCCTCTTCATGAAGACGCAGCAGGTTAAATCAGTTTATAGATACACGTCTGGCTGCCGTGTATTACAGTAACATGTCCGTACCCTTCAGAAATATAACTGTTCTTCCTCTCCTGGAGAAAGGAGTTTGTAGATAGAAATAGCCAGAGTCTAAGAATAACATGTTACTGCACTAAGATATTTTTTCACCATATACGACTAAAATAAAACATAATCAAGGAAAAGACGTAGCCTCTACAAATGCACCAACCAGCCCTTATTTATGTTGAATTGTTGTTATCATTTGAGGATGTTTATTATCATTTAGTAAAATTAGTCCATATATAGCCATATCTTCACCAGCCGATGAATATATTATTGTATTATTTTTAGTACTAACGTCGCTACAAACATGATATCAATGTTTTCTTATTAGAAACGTAGCTTCGGTTAAATTAACCATGAAGATGGCTAAAGGTTTCATAAAAGCACAAAAGAGACCCATGTCTACTACGACCCGTGTCTGCCTGGGTAATATTGCCTACAATATATCTGGTTAAATTATTAATTTATTCACAAGAGTGCAACACGTATCAACGTATATAATTGTTGTTCTTAACAAATCTGCTAAATATCAATTGGCAAAATACTAAGGGGCAAATGATATTGAGAGATACAGAAACTCTTACGTTGATGTCTGTACATGATTGAAGATGCAACTGCAAAGACAAAAGTGCGAGTTACTTCAGGCCCATTATACACGCACACACATATTCCAAGTATGCTTCCGGGAACACAGGTATTACATGAACATTGATTAATGTTGACCTCAAACATAGTTTACAGAAACCTCATTATGAATGGGCACTCCCTGTGCAAGCATAACACAAAGATGAATACCACCAATGGAGAAATGATTGATTGCTTTCCGCTTGTTCTGTATGAATCAGTGGGAGGTCTTCTGCTACAATATGACAGATGCTCCTTGGGAGACATATCAAACATAAGTAATTAAATTAACAAGATTTAACAAGATTGCCATCCCAAACAACAAGTTCCAGATGGCAAGTGGACAAGGAAGCCATTGGTTTATCGAGAGTCCAACGATTTTCTCATCTATGTGTAGCCCTCCCTTATCAAATATCTGTCAATTCTATTTTTAAACATATTCACACTACTAGCATTAACACAATCATTTGGCAGTTTGTTCCATTCATTTATCATCCTCTGTGAGAAAGAGTACGTTCTCATGTTCAACCTACACTGCTCCTTAACAAATGCTGCTTTGTGTCCTCTGGTTCTACTGCCTTCTTTAAGTTTGAAGAACATATTCCTATCAACATCCTCATAACCGTTCACTATTTTAAACACTTCTATTTGGTCTCCTCGTAGTCTCCTGGTCTCTAGTGTTGTCAAACCACATTGTAATAAGCGACTTTCGTAACTAAGGTCTCTCAATTCCGGAATCATTTTAGTTGCTCTTCGTTGTATTCTTTCTAGCTTGTCTATGTCCTTTTTACGATACGGCCTCCATGCTTGAATACAATATTCCAAATGTGGTCTATCTATTGCTTTGTACAGGGGTACATTTAGCTGTTTCTCCTTATACATGATAGTTCTCCTAATTAGACATAGAATTTGATTTCCTTTCGAAGCAGCAATCCCACATTGTTCTGAAACTTTCATGTCAACCCTAAGTGTTACTCCTAAGTCCTTTTCTTGTGTGGTTCTACCTACTACAGCATCCCCCATTTTATATTCCTCGTCCATGTTTCCATATCCTATGTGTATACATTTACACTTCCCAAAATTTAATAACATTTGCCATTTAGTATGCCTCCTTTCCAAATACAACGCAATATGTGATTTCCTGAAGTTCCGAAACGCACTGTGTTAGTAACAATGGATGCACTGCTTATTTTCGCATCGACGCAGAACAATCCACCTTAATGAGGTATGCTTTGCGTCAAAGAACTGTACATATAGTCATTGTGTTTGTGTCATTAGAACGCAGTTCCCTACAGGAGTCGATTGCGCTGGTCCAGTAATAAACAATTTCGTTCACCAAAGCGACATAGTCAGTGCAAAAACAAATAACACAAACTTCAATTATACTTTCATCTATCACTGATGACAATTGAACATTTCTTTAAGGGATACATATGTTACATAGCTACGTTGTAAAATAATTTATCATCGAACACATCGGCCATGTTGGAAACATATACTATTGTTTTATTAAATGCAACATTGTCACACTCTGCAAAGAGGAAATTAGTTGTACCTTGCTGCTCCACAGAGAGACAGCTCCCTTCTGAGAGGCCGTCAGGTAGCAATCGAGTTGTGGGAGGTACTTGATCGAGATGACGATGTCTCTTCGTTTCTTCTCCCCTGAAAACATTTGACAGGCGATACATGTTTTATGCGTGAGCCTAACAGCACTTACTGTTTTCTTCTAAGAAACGCCCCCACATACTGTGTCGACATAATCGAGTTTTTGCTGGTGCAAAAGGGTGATGCCAAGCGATGATGCGTTTCTAGGATACGTCGCTGTCTGACACGAGAGCATTATTAGCCTGATAGCGTCATTAGCCTGAGTAAGCGCTAAATTCTCTTTGGATTTAGGTCATGTAACGGTTACATCACTCGACTTTGGTGATGGACCTTCGCAATAAATAACAATTATATATATACGTATATATATATATATATATATATATATATACATATATATATATATATATATATATATATATACATATATATATATATATATATATATATATATATATATATATATATATATATATATATATATATATATATATATATATATATATATATATATATATATACATATATATATACACATATATATATATATACATATATATATATATATATATATATACATATACATATATACACATATACATATATACATATATACATATATATATATATATATATATATATATATATATTATGTATATATATATATATATATATATATATATATATATATATATATATATGCGTGATTCCAGTAACGTTGTGGGAATTAATAAGAAACAAAAATAAAAGTCACGTGTTCACTGTTGTTCCTGGATAACACACACTCAGTGGAACATTGAACACATGTATGAATGGTTTTAAACCATGTCCTTGGATCACTGGTCTGTAGCATATTTACACAGTTAGGTTCATTCCTTACGTCTCAGTCTAATACCCGAAGACATATATTTGATTGGCCTCACCGGCAGCATCTCCAAACCGCCGCCTAGCGGTGGTCATGAACACGCTAACTTCCTCTCCGACACTGAACTCGTGCTGTTCTGATTCGGACCCAAATAGCTGCAACAGACAGTTTCCATAGCAACGATCACGTCAACTTTTGGACGATGGACGTACCTGGTGGTGCTAATGGGTGTGTGCATCCCGGAAGTGCCCGTTTTATTTATCCACATGAAAGGACGTAGTGACGTAGACATGGTATTTTATGCGCACAACAGGATCAGTGTTCTGCGCACAGCTAAGCAACATCTGTACATCTAAGCAACAAGATGCGATGTTAGTTTTCTCAATAACACTTGTTATGTAGGTTTAATGGTTTATTTGAATTTTTTGAAGTTTCTTCACCCATTAGTTTACCACGCTACCGTGTAGTGGCGCAACAAGTTACATACGAAAACAAATCTAAATTTTAAATGAAAGGTGGCCATGGCCCAAGGCCCTCCTTAAATATGCCACTGTACAAACGTGCGTGTCCAAACAACAATGTGTTCGTGTCTGCGTGCGTTTGAACGTAGGTGCGTGCGTGTGCGTATTTATGCTAAAACGCAGTTCAGTCTCAGCTAAACATGCTATTAGATTGCTTGACCCTATCGTAAGATAAACTAGCAAATAACTATTTAATTCGTGCAAGTCACTATGCTATTATTATTATCATCTTTATTCGGACTCAAGATCCACAAACATGTACATATTAAACAAATTGTAAGTTAGAAATAGCAGCTAGAAAACAAATTATATTGTGCTGAGATATGAAATCACAGCATTACATTCTTCCTTATTTAAGACAGCGTCATTGTTACAATCTTTCATTTCAACCAATTCACAAATCATGTTTGCATTGTCATAGTATGTAGCATTGACATTGCTATTCCACATTTCTTTACATTTATGCTTAATAGCACTCATAGGCATATACAACAGTTCATAGTGGGTCATGTTATATTTGGACATAATGTGTCTTACATTCTGGCCCATAGTTGTCCTATAAGCAAATGTCATTGTATTTGCAATATAATTAACAACCATGTTATCTGACAAGGCTACTGTTCTGTAAAACTTTATAAACCTAAAGACCAAAGCCACATCTAAAGGTACACATTCAGCAATTAATGGTATTAAATTTCTGTGGGAAGCATATGGTAGCTTCCATACCTTACGCAATGCATTACGCCACTGTATGCACATCTATGATTCTACACGAGAGCATGGATGAAATTTCTTTGCTAACATATAAATGCCGACCGTTCCGTGTCAAGGGATGACGTAGCAAGTTTTTTTCGATTTCGATGTAGCCATCGCTGAATGCATTGATTCGTGTGGGCTCGATGCAAAGTAATTGATACTGCGTACTTTATTAATTGAGTGCTTGGCAATACGGCATAAAAAAATTGCATATTTTTGTTCCTCTACAATATCGAACAATTATACGGCTTGTAAATACAGCAACTGACTCGTCATGATTGTTAATGTTTGCGCAGAGATCGACGCAATGTGCGTGGGATTCACTGTACTATTGGCTCGAACGGAAATTACGTCGTGTGGCCGGAACCTTTCACTAGCATTTGTGTAACACAATCGGGTGGTTGGTGGAATTATAGCCACCAATACTTACTGACCTTATTCATAATTAGTTATTGTTGTAGTATGACGTACTATATGTTGGTATACAATGTTGTTGTAGTATGACGTACTATATGTTGGTATACAATGTTCACGATGAAAATCATGTCTTGCAGCGCACACAGAATTCTCCGGGCTGTATTTAAGCAACGCAAAAATGGTCGATAATTGTATTAAAAGCTGTTTCGATAAAGATTTGCAATTTCCTGTAGGCTCTGTTCTGCTTAATGTTTTGCACGTTGGCGAAAAATTATGCCCAGGAAGATGACGTAGAAGAAGTGAATGAAAGACCCACACATACTGCCTCCGTGTATTATTAGGCAACACGCTGTCCTTCCAGAAAGTCGACGTTAAGAGACATGAGACAATGGTCGGACCATTAACCGCGCATCCAAACCGATATGTCACGTCACCGCTTCCTTCAGCTAAAGGTTAACAGTTAGCTTCGCCCAGGGGGTTTTCCTTTTAGGAGAAACATATATTTGCAGTGGCAGCATAATTGCCACCATCTGATATATATGGATTGCCAAAGATACCATAACCTGAAGGCATCCATACTTTATACGGTTTATTAGGAACTCAGTGGTCTCAAATCATGTGCTAATATGTTTGAAGCAATGTGGTTAGACCGCCGCCGCATCTATTAGAGGCAAGTCACGACGGATCGAGCCTTTGACAAGATGTATATGATGACGCTTGAGAAGTCGATGTAAGTCTTTACGATTCGAGCAATATCGCACAACACGGACACTTCGGCTAAAGGTTAATTGATTTCTGGCTGATTACTTTCGCTGGATAGCGTGATTATCCATGGAAACGGACATGTGTGACTGCGTCAGCACATGTCAACGCTTTGCCTAGGAGACAAGACTGCGCCGCCGGCTTCTCATGTGACTTCTTTGTCGGGCCATTGTTGTGTCTGTGCAACATTTAATGGCGAATTTCCAACGCATGACACTATTTTTCCTGAGGTGGCACCCTCGTGGTATGTGTCATGTTGTGCACCAGTGTGAGTCCGTCTTCTTGTGACATTTTCTAATTCTTTATGTGTCTGTGCTGTGTGAATCATGTTATGTGTCCAGCTGAGATAATATCCCAACGGGTTCCGGAATTGGAATCGGTTATATCTGATTTGGTCACAGCTGTGAGTATTTGATTCTCCAGCATAACGGGTAACACGCAAGATGTTTGATTATGGTACATTGTAAATATTGCAGGCAGATGCGTCTACATTCTACACAGTTTCCTTCAGGAGTTAGCCCTTTAACTTGATTTATTTTAGGTGTTCAGTGTTGACTACGTGCACAGTAGACTTTACAGCAAAGTTGCCATAGCTTGTTATTGTATGAGAAACGAGGAAGGATAAAAAGGCTGGTTGCGTGAACAATATTTTTGTTCTTCATCTATATATTGAAGCTCCTGTTCTGCGAAGGGTGTACCACTAACTGGGCAAATGCATGTTATCGCATTCAGTCGTCTGGTGTGTAGTTGATCACCAGTCTATGATTTGCATATCGGCTCCCAATTAACTCTGTGCTACTCCTCTGTGTGAACAACATGTCCTGGTCTCCTAGAATGTTTGAACGTGTCGGCAGATTGAGGTTCGCTGCCGGTCTTGTCTGTTCTTGCCAAGTGGGGCGCGTATAAGGCAAGTATAAAGCAAACGGGTTTTGACAAGTTCGATACATAACCTTGGTTCAACAAACATAGTGTTATCAACTCTGCCTCCTTTTGTATGAGTACAGTGCATGATTATCACTGTGTCAGCTTCCCCGTGGTTGGTATGTCCCTGCTGAATAATCATTCGTTCCAGATCTCTACATCGTTTTTTCTCGGGATTTTCAGTCGGCAACAATTTGCGTTATGATCAGATGAGCATTGTAAGACGACGGTTAGATAATAAGCGTGTTGTGCGTGCTGTACGTGCCTTGTGTGATGGTTCGGATGGGAAATTAGGCTGACTGTTGGGAACGAAGCAAATTCGTCTACAATGATCGATGTGACGGTGAGAGAATTAAGCGAGATTTACAATGTTCCAGAAATTAATATATGTTACAAATGATGTGTTGTACTATTCCGCAAATGCAAACAACAAATTGTATGATCATCTCAGAGACAGGATATATTCATTCTGTTTTCATTTCCAATGATTGCTGATGACTAATACATATATATGGGCAATGATGAGGTCCGTTTGATTACGTAAAGAGAATTGTTATAATGCAAATGTTATATCTTCCAACAAATGAGAAGGTTTGTGTGTTTCCACCGCTGTTTGATGTATTACTACAAGTATTATTTGAGTTCCCGTGCATGGCATTGCATTATAATGACAATTGTTGTAGCACGATTAAAATACAGTGCACATTTTACATCCATGTTTCGTGGTAATTTCCTTTTATGTTGGACCCCAAGTGGTACCCACAGTGAGAGTAACTCGCTGCTTC
>OY759262.1:58333832-58336332 GCA_963662155.1 Lamellibrachia columna
ATCAACAGTACAGTGTTTTATTATGTAAAACGCATTGAGCTTTGAAAGGACATTGCGCTATGAAAAAATAAAGTTATTAATATTATTAATATTATTATTATTATCGTTATCATCAGCGTCATCATCATCATTATCATTATTGTTATTATATTACGATGTTGACAATCTAAACTCAAGAAAAACAAAACTTGTGGCGGCCAACAAAACATGGACGTTGGTCAAGGAAAGGAAGCAATTGAGACAAAGTTAATGGTCAATAGATACAAAACAGTAGGAGAGAAACAGGAACACCAAGCAAAGTACTGACAACCTAGCAAAGCTATTAAGAAGAGTGCAAGAAAAGACAAACCAAACTACATCAATGATGTAAAAGCAGAAATGGTAGCACAAAGAATATACATATAGGAACTATATGATATAAGAACAATAGTGGGAAAAAGATTAAATCCTTCAAAACAAGTTAAAGACAAAAGGAAGAACCATAAACAAAGAAGGAAGAACCATAAACAAAGAAGGAAGAACCATAAACAAAGAAGGAAGAACCATAAACAAAGAAGGAAGAACCATAAACAAAGAAGGCAGAACCATAAACAAAGAAGGAAGAACCATAAACAAAGAAGGCAGAACCATAAACAAAGAAGGCAGAACCATAAACAAAGAAGGAAGAACCATAATCAAAGATCAAGACAGGAAGAATAATAAATCAAATAAATCAAGAAATGGGTCAAATAAATCAAGAAATCAACAGAGAATCACCATTAGAATGACCAGACATACCAATAACAGAAATGTTATTAGATGTTAACACAAACCCACATTGAAAGGCAGAAATCAGTTGAGCACTGGAGATATCAAAGAACGGATAGACACCCGGCTCAGACAGCACACACCTATTTCTGAAGATCTGGGATCAGGAGGAAGTTCTAAAAGAATCAAAAGAAGAATACCATGTTAAATGTTAAAGAAAGGTTACATGGGAATGTGCAAGAACTGGAGAGGAACTACACTCATATCTGTACCAAGTAAAGTCTTCACACGCATAATTTTTGACAGAATACGTGAAGCTGGTTTTCGAAAAGACAAATCGTGTACTGATCATGTTGCCACGTTAAGAATAATAATAGAACAGTCATTCGAGCGGCAGTCATCTATCTATATAAATTCCATAGTTTTCGGGAAAGTTATTGATAGCGTAGACACAGATGTTATCTGGATGGCGATACATCACTATGGAACACCCGCACGGTTTATAACACTAATCCACCAGATGTGCGAAAACTTCACCTGCCAAATTAGTAAAGTAAAGACTGGCGTAAGACATTCAGTCACCAATATTGTTTTATCAAGGTGGTGTACTGGATAACGAGAAAAACCGCTAAGTAGGGTCAAAATGGCACAGAGTGGACATTCGCTACACAGTTGAATATCCTAGACTTTACAGATGACATGCATTCACACAAACAGAAGAAGACCAGCCGATTGACACAGGAAGCAGAGAAGACAGGCCTAATAATAAAAACTCAGAAGACAAAACTCCTGAAGATGAACAATGTGTAAGAATGACTACAGCTCAAAGGAAAATGTTTAGAGGTGAACGAAACATTTACCTATCTGGGAAGTGTAGTGACAGACAAAGGAGGAATTTATGAAGATGTCAAATTCATGATTGGAAAAGCCAGGCAGTCACCACCTTAAAGACAGTGTGGAGTAAACTATCGTTCTCAAAAATAAATGAAATACGAATCGTCATCACCAATGTGAAAAGTGTGTTGCTCTATGGCTGTGAGACACCACCAACACGTAGACTCCAAACATTCATAAACAAATGTCTCAGATGCGTTCTCAAAGTTAAAAGGTAAGACAAGTTCACAAACAAAGAACTTACCAGGAGGACAGACCAACAGGAAGGAGATTGAAACAAGGAAGTGGACACGGCTAGGACACACCATCCGGAAAGAAACCACCAACGCCCTATACTGGAATCCTCAAGGAGAAAGAAAACCATGCAGGGACAACAAAAATGGAGATCAGTATCTGGGGAAATGACGAAGTATGGAACCACCTAAGTTGGAGAAGTGTCGTTTCGGCCGTATGCTCTACTATATGCAATTTGCATATATCATATCTTACAGACTTTGTGTCGTCACATGAACCGCGGGTATGCTTATTCGTTTATTGACAAAAGTCACACCAATACACACTGGTAGCTTGTAAATGTTATATAAATTTGAGACCACTGCGATATTGTGATTGAAAGCAAATACAACCTACATATACTATTCCAGTGATATACGCATATAAAAGCTTTTCTCGTACTTTCCTGCATCAGTAGAAAACTGTAGCTGTGTCGATTTACTCAAGGAATTTCACAGATTACACACACGCGTTCGTACGGGTAGCAGCGAGAAACGACTTAACGTCGTCACTGGAGCATGGCGGACACGGCCGACTGACCTGTAATCATCTGACGGCGTTCCTCGGGAGACGCCTCGACATCCTG
>OY759262.1:58339892-58354892 GCA_963662155.1 Lamellibrachia columna
AACGTATTGACAAATTCCGTGTCGCGATGCCGCAATGTCTCGTAAAACAGTCGTTCAGTCAACCAGTCAGTGCGCTCCCTAATGTAATAATTGTGCCACTTTCAGTAACATGAATACGGCGCCAGAGGAACGTCAATAAATCTCAGGTAGAGAATTTCCTTTGCAAATACGAAATACATATGATACAATGGCGGCCAGACGTACGCTCGGTCGGTGTAAACGTATGACCTACATTGGTCTAATGGAAGGAAATGGGTTGGCCATGCTTGGAGTCTGTTGCGCGATACTTCATCCGCCCACCGGGAGGTTTCTTGTCATTAATCTGCCGTAATTCATCCATCCTGTCGATTGTTTCATTCCGTTGATCCGAGCGGAGGCAGCGCAACTCGGATAATGTAATCAGCTTCGATCCGTCGCGTTATCGTGCTGTCCGTCAACCGCGTAAGCGAGAAAGCGCAGACGCGGAGGAAATTGTACTCCACCAATGCTATTGTTTTGGCCCATTTCAGTCGATCGAGTTTCCGTGGTTGTTGCAAGCAATGATTTGGCCGATCTGCTGACAAATAAAGCAGTTGATTAATAATCTCACGTGGGTGTCATCTTCATGGTAGCACGTTGTTCGAGCTTCAGAGTCAACAGAGAAGACTGGCGTTCAAGTCCTCCTGCTGCCGCTAGAATTCCCTTCACTTGACTCACAATACCAATGCTTTTGACATATGAATGTTAAAATATACCCTTCAATTATTGTATCCTTCAATTTGATCGCTGATGTAGATTTGTTGAGAAAATTACAAACATGCGATGGTACATTGCATTGCTCAATACCGAACGGTATGCTACACTGTTCCAAATACCAACAACGGAACGAAGTTGAAGGTTGCCGAAACAGGGAGAGATGGTGGTAAACTGCTCTGGGTTGCCGTAACAGGGAGAGTTGGTGGTAAACTGCTCTGGGTTACCGTAACAGGGAGAGTTGGTGGTAAACTGCTCTGGGTTGCCGTAACAGGAATCAGCGTAACAATAATGAACTGCACGTCTTAGGCAGCCCTACCGCTATGCCCCCCCCCCCCCGTGCGACGTGATAATCACCAGAATGTTGCTACCGGTAATCACAGTAGTGTATAATTGTATACTATTCGTAGGACCAAGGTAATCAGTATGGCTGTAGGGCACAGTCAAATGTGGGCGTTTGTAAACTTGGAATGATTTTTTCGCGAAGATTTAGTGAAAACGCATTTATTTAATCGTCATGGTTTATTTTTTACCAATTAGAACATGTTTATTTTTACTGCCGATGTTTGTGGAAGTGACCGCGGTAAGTGTAACGAAAGTTACGAGGGAAGAGTCGAAGTGTAGAAATTTAACAATGTTATCTCTTGAATTGCAGTTTCGTGTACATACAGGCATTTATCAGCTCCCGTTAATCAAATGATATATATTGTGTGACACTTAAGTTAAATAGGAATTAGAAATGCGCAAATAAGTGAGGCTATACTTGACGAGGCGACACGCTCACCTACCTTGCCTGATGATGTAAAGGCTCTTGCAGCTGGCCTAGCGATCAAAATACAAGAACCAAAGTTTCTCTTCATCGCGCATGTACTTCACGCTGTGCTTGGCCTTCTCCAGCCGTCTAATCGCATGTACTTCACGCTGTGCTTGGCCTTCTCCAGCCGTCTAATCGACTGTACTTCACGCTGTGCCTGGCCTTCTCCAGCCGTCTAATCGACTGTACTTCACGCTGTGCCTGGCCTTCTCCAGCCGTCTAATCGACTGTACTTCACGCTGTGCTTGGCCTTCTCCAGCCGTCTAATCGACTGTACTTCACGCTGTGCTTGGCCTTCTCCAGCCGTCTAATCGACTGTACTTCACGCTGTGCCTGGCCTTCTCCAGCCGTCTAATCGACTGTACTTCACGCTGTGCTTGGCCTTCTCCAGCCGTCTAATCGACTGTACTTCACGCTGTGCCTGGCCTTCTTCAGCCGTCTAATCGACTGTACTTCACGCTGTGCTTGGCCTTCTCCAGCCGTCTAATCGACTGTACTTCACGCTGTGCTTGGCCTTCTCCAGCCGTCTAATCGACTGTACTTCACGCTGTGCCTGGCCTTCTCCAGCCGTCTAATCGACTGTACTTCACGCTGTGCTTGGCCTTCTCCAGCCGTCTAATCGACTGTACTTCACGCTGTGCCTGGCCTTCTCCAGCCGTCTAATCGACTGTACTTCACGCTGTGCCTGGCCTTCTCCAGCCGTCTAATCGACTGTACTTCACGCTGTGCTTGGCCTTCTCCAGCCGTCTAATCGACTGTACTTCACGCTGTGCTTGGCCTTCTCCAGCCGTCTAATCGACTGTACTTCACGCTGTGCCTGGCCTTCTCCAGCCGTCTAATCGACTGTACTTCACGCTGTGCTTGGCCTTCTCCAGCCGTCTAATCGACTGTACTTCACGCTGTGCTTGGCCTTCTCCAGCCGTCTAATCGACTGTACTTCACGCTGTGCTTGGCCTTCTTCAGCCGTCTAATCGACTGTACTTCACGCTGTGCCTGGCCTTCTCCAGCCGTCTAATCGACTGTACTTCACGCTGTGCCTGGCCTTCTCCAGCCGTCTAATCGACTGTACTTCACGCTGTGCTTGGCCTTCTCCAGCCGTCTAATCGCATGTACTTCACGCTGTGCTTGGCCTTCTCCAGCCGTCTAATCGACTGTACTTCACGCTGTGCTTGGCCTTCTCCAGCCGTCTAATCGCATGTACTTCACGCTGTGCCTGGCCTTCTCCAGCCGTCTAATCGACTGTACTTCACGCTGTGCTTGGCCTTCTCCAGCCGTCTAATCGACTGTACTTCACGCTGTGCTTGGCCTTCTCCAGCCGTCTAATCGCATGTACTTCACGCTGTGCTTGGCCTTCTCCAGCCGTCTAATCGACTGTACTTCACGCTGTGCCTGGCCTTCTCCAGCCGTCTAATCGACTGTACTTCACGCTGTGCTTGGCCTTCTCCAGCCGTCTAATCTACTGTACTTCACGCTGTGCTTGGCCTTCTCCAGCCGTCTAATCGCATGTACTTCACGCTGTGCCTGGCCTTCTCCAGCCGTCTAATCGACTGTACTTCACGCTGTGCTTGGCCTTCTCCAGCCGTCTAATCGCATGTACTTCACGCTGTGCTTGGCCTTCTCCAGCCGTCTAATCGACTGTACTTCACGCTGTGCCTGGCCTTCTCCAGCCGTCTAATCGCATGTACTTCACGCTGTGCCTGGCCTTCTCCAGCCGTCTAATCGACTGTACTTCACGCTGTGCTTGGCCATCTCCAGCCGTCTAATCGACTGTACTTCACGCTGTGCCTGGCCTTCTCCAGCCGTCTAATCGACTGTACTTCACGCTGTGCTTGGCCTTCTCCAGCCGTCTAATCGCATGTACTTCACGCAGTGCCTGGCCTTCTCCAGCCGTCTAATCGACTGTCGCAAGCAGAGATGACTGGTATTAGGCGTGGAACTGATTGAAAGCATCATCTTGGCAGCAACAGCTTTGAGAACAGATGAGCAATTCCAATACTTGCTGACCACATCGGGAGCAAAACTTGCAATGCAGTCACACAAACTGGGACTGACGCCCGCTTCAGTGAACGCTGTAAGCCAGTGTGTGCAGCCTTGACGACACTTAGCGCCAATTGTAATGATATTATTTATGTCAAAGAGATGAAGCCGTTGTTGGAGCTTATTCCAGACCCCATCATTGAGAAATATCTGTATCACGAGGTAGAAGTTGCAAAACCCCTGATCCTTTAAAAAAATCACCCAAGGACACAACATCTTCCAAAACATTGCGGCAGTACAGAAAGTTGTGGTTACGTACAAAGAGGCGTTTCCAATGTTGTATAGTTATTTAATGTGCTCGAACATTTGGTGCTTCAACCGCAGTGTGTTTGAGGCGAGCTGTTTCACACTTACACGAACACTTACTCCATACCGACGGTCAATGCTCCAACGACGCCTAAGCGACCTCATCCTCCTCTCGTTCGAGCGAGACCTCACACAAAGCATGACTTTGTCAAACAATTCCAGCAGCTAAGCAGACGTATTCTGTTTTGCTAGCTGCATGCGACTGCGAGACAATTTAATTCAGACTGTAAACTGGGACACTGTTTTTGTTCTTTCGTAATTCTTCCGTAATTCCTAACCGCATTTTAATCAACTCATACTTGTAATAAAGGGTTATACAATGATGTCATGTCATTTAATGTTTTATTATTGTCATAACAATTCGTATCATGTTATGCGCTACATTTGCCAATGTTGGTGCCCCTCCACACACAGCTGGTGCCCCTCCACACACAGCTGGTGCCCCTCCACACACAGCTGGTGCCCCTCCATACACAGCTGGTGACCCTCCATACACAGCTGGTGCCCCCCATACACAGCTGGTAACCCTCCATACACAGCTGGTTCCCCTCCATACACAGCTGGTGCCCCTCCATACACAGCTGGTGCCCCTCCATACACAGCTGGTGCCACTCCATACACAGCTGGTGCCCCTCCACAAACAGCTGGTGCCCCTCCACACACAGCTGGTGCCCCTCCATACACAGCTGGTGACCCTCCATACACAGCTGGTGCCCCTCCATACACAGCTGGTAACCCTCCATACACAGCTGGTGCCCCTCCATACACAGCTGGTGCCCCTCCATACACAGCTGGTGCCCCTCCACAAACAGCTGGTGCCCCTCCATGTCCAACCTCCTGCCTACGGGCCTGGTCGTAGGTGTTGTGTATGTGGGATACGGGACCTCGACGAGGTGTCGTGTCTACGGTGTCGGTGTCACGTTGCAGGAAGCCGACCAGACAGTACATGTGCAGGTATCGCTTCTGGTGTCGGAGAACGGAAGCCGGCGCCCTCGGGGTATGACCACAGGTAGTTTCAAAGTCAATGTAGACTTATTGCGTGATTATAAAAAATTAACCCATAAAAATATTAAAAGAAGTCCACTGTAGATACGATTCCAAAGGGCTGGACAAATTTAGTCGAAATTAATTATCTTAAACTCTTAATATTGTTGTTAATGTGCTTAGTGGCAGTTTCAGTAAACTATTAATACTCCGACGGGTGTTTCTGGAATATCATCATACAATCCACACTCGTCTTCAAATGCCCCGTAATGCACAAAGTCACTGCCAAATGTCCGAAATATCAAACTTACCAACCTTGCTAGTTGACCAAACAGTTACTTCATGACTAATAAAGGTCACTGGAATCAACTAACTGCATCCGTAAAAGTAACTATCATCAAGCGGCACCACGTGACACAGACAGTTGTCTGTCATTGACCCTTGTCGGTGTCACATTGTGCTTTCCCACATACATTTATATTAGCCTGTTGGGATGTTGTCCTCGAGAAAGTATCTACGACATGCCACCATGGTAGATGGACACATTTATAATACCAAATGGAATAACCATAAATATGATTAACTTAGTATAAAACAAATTTAAAACGTTTTATTGGTTGAATACGTGGCAGGCGAATAAAGACAGATGTGCAGTGTTTGGAGTCATAGTGAGCGATATGGTGTAATGGTTGTATTGAGACTGTGCGACATGCTCATATTCTTTTATTGATTGTGTTATTTTCAAGTGTTTCAGTGCTATTGTCTCATCTTAGATGTTAGATGTTAAAGTATAATGTGGCATTGGCAGATAAATACGTGCATGTGTGAATGGAAGAAAAGTGAACTGCAGGTGTGTAAAGCCGGGGCAGGTTTACGGCGGAAGGGAAGTTCTGGTGCATTTTTCTTTCGAGTGATACTGTACAATCCCAATAGACATCGTTTGGAAATAAGACAGTAAAGGATCGCGGAATGCAGAAGACCATAATTAGGTTTACCATATTATTGTTTATATGGATCCTTATAATTGTGTATGCTTTCACATGATGATAAGCCCCAACTACGTCATCTCCTCTGTGAAAATAAATCACGAATATTATACACTTCGATTTTTAGGAATTCCAAAACCTGATCTCCCTTAATTTCGACCAATCCCGTTTACTGATTTTTAAATATTGGCGCGTTTTTCTCTGATCGCTTCTGTGCTATTACACGAGCGCTCGGCGACAGTTTATTGCCGTCACTTGAAAGCACTAGTGCTATATAGTACTCGACTATATTAAATTAGTTCAATTTATCAGCAGGAATCGCGTAGAAAACCACGCAATCCAATCGTCAGTGGATTAGAGGCGCCCCATAAATTCCTTAGTGCCTCGTGACAGTCGTCATCATCACGCGGGTCGGCCTGTTCCCGCTCCCTCGTTACCAGTGGCCTGTTGCGTGACACAGGTCAACTTCCAGCCCAAGTTAAGCTATTTATCACCTAGGTGGCACTTAGCCACTAGGTGTGGTTGGGTGGTTGCATGACAGGTGCCCAGCTGAGATCCTGCCCAGAGTAGGACACAAAGCACTAAAGACTAAGCAATATATATATATATATATATATATATATATATATATATATATATATATATATATATATATATATATATATATATATATATATATATATATATATATATATATATATATATATATATATATATATATATATATATAATATTAAAAAAAATTGATATTCAGCTTCTTTAATGTTCTGTTTTCGAATGTATCATCTTTTCAGAATCGTTGATGCAGTTTGCGGTGACTTAGAGTTTAATATAATAATAATAATAGTAATATATGCTAATACTAATTATTCACAAATAATTGTTCTACATGGCATAAAGGCTAAATATTGGATGATCGCATATGTTCATTAACATATTTTACATAAGTCATAAGAAACGTATTACTAATATAATAATATATATTTTATTTGATCCTGGAAGATTGTTCATCACAGCATATTAAACATTAATAACATGGTCTAGAATTCTAAATAAACCAATAAATAGATTAATATACTACTAATGATACTTATTATTTTAAAATAAATATTGCACAATATAACAATATAATAATAATAATATAATAATTAATTACTTAATTAATCAATACACATAAATAATAATTAATAAAAACAATTGTAATATAAATATAAATATAAATAAAATAATTTTTTTAAGCATTGCCAACTAACGTGAATAAGATTGCAGAAATGATTCATTATTAAATAACAGTGAGTAGAGCAACTGTCGTGTCTGTCTGCTTGATATACAAATAAAATAGAGTTGTTTTAATGGTTGTGGTTACATTCACAAGGGGCAGTGGAATTAATAATGTAATTTTAAACAAGCATTCATGCAACTGCACCTAAGCATCTCCCCAGCTAGATGGGAACATCTACTTAGGGAATGGGGACCTCTACGCATGGAACGAGGACCTCTACGCAGGGAATGGGGACCTCTACGCATGGAACGAGGACCTCTATGCAGAGAATGGGCACCTCTACGCATGGAACGAGGACCTCTACGCAGAGAATGGGCACCTCTACGCATGGAACGAGGACCTCTACGCAGGGAATGGGGGCCTCTACGCATGGAACGAGGACCTCCACGCAGGAAATGGGGACCTCTACGCATGGAACGAGGACCTCTACGCAGAGAATGGGCGCCTATACGCATGGAACGAGGACCTCTACGCAGAGAATTGGGACATCTACGCATGGAACAAGGACCTCTAGGCAGAGAATTGGGACCTCTACGCATGGAACGAGGACTTCTACGCAGAGAATGGGGACCTCTACGCAGGGAATTGAGACCTCTACTCAGAAAGTGTAGACCTCCCTACAGAGAGGGCTAACTTCTCCATGACGAGTAATGATCTCTTCAGGTAAAGCTAAGACATACCTTCAGAGCGCGATGACCTATCACCAAAGAGTGAATAATTTAGATTAATAACAAGATTGAGCAAGAACAAGATCGCCATCCAAGGCAAGGGCACAAGGAAGCAATTGGCTTATCGAGAGTCCAACATGTTTCTTCTATGTGTAACCCGCCCTCCTGAGATATGTGCCATCCTTGTTTTTAAACAAACTCACGCTGCTAGCAGTTACACAATCTGTACATAATTTGTTCCTTTACTAATGTTACCTCATATCCTCTAGTTTTACTATCTTTCTTGAGTGAGAACAAAATATGTCTATCAATATTTTCATACCCATTCAATATCTCCAAAAATCAATTTGATCTTCTCTTTACCACCTTGTCTCTAGGGTTGCTAAACCACATTCTTTTAGGCGTTCTTCATAACTAAGGTCTCTCTGTTCTGGAATCAGTTCAGTTGCTCTCCTCTGTATTCGTGCAAGCGTAGAACTATATATAGATAAGGACATGTGTGAACTTCCTACAAAGAACATAAATCGAGGACCTCTCCACATAGAGTGAAGATCTCTGTACATAGAGTGAATATCTCTGTACATAGAGTGAAGATCTCTGTACATAGAGTGAAGATCTCTGTACACAGAGTGAAGATCTCTGTACATAGAGTGAAGATCTCTGTACATAGAGTTATTATCTCCAGCAACAAGGAGTGGGGACCTCTCCACATAGTGACGATCCCTCCACATAGAGTGAAGATCTCTGTACATAGAGTGACTATCTCCAGCAGCAAGGAGTGGGGACCTCTCCGTCATTTGATGATCTCCCAGTGGACAGTGAAGACCTCTCCACGGTGTTAATTAAACATGTAGGCACATGTGACATTCTTCGAACGGCAGACAAAGAAGACTAACGCAGCTTCAGTGCGACCGTAAGCAGCTGGAGGCATCTTTCTCAATAACAATCCTTAATTAGCACGCCGCTAGGAATGCGACCAACATTACCGCTACTCACGACACCACTCCCCTCGTGGTTGACACAGCACAGCAGAGTGTCGCCATCGACCTTTTGTGTTGATAGCAAAACTCGACGTCATCAACAGCACGACCGTTTCTTTGTTAGGAAATGACATCAGAAAACTATGCGGCTTAAATAAAAAAAGCCCATCATTTGAATGCTTAAGAACAGCTAACAGCGCAGACAGTAAATCATTTATTGGAATTACAAAACTGAGTTGAATTAATTATTATTTTTACGTTAATAATTACTTATTTATACTCGTTCCACAGATCGCTAGTTTTGTAAGTCCAGTGGACAGAATTGTTTGATTGAAATCATTTTATATAAAATTAATCATCGATTTAAATAATGTTTTAAATCACTAAAAAAATCATTGATTTTTTTATTTGGTATCAATTGCTGACGTGTTACATATTTCTGCATAGTGAATGCAGTGAAGCAGCAGATATTTGTCTTCAAGAGGCAGTATCTTTTCAAGACAGAAACCCTGAGATAAAATCTCATTAAGCAAACACTTGTACTAGTTGTTACTTCAATAATATGTTGACTCAATTGAAACCATCTGCACTAGTATAGTATGGTACCAATTTGCAGTTTGGCTGGAGTTCACTGAGCAACAAACAATGACCACACAGGTCATCGCCAGCCACAACATGCCTTGTAGTACACTGAGCAACAAACAAATGACCACACAGGTCATTGCCAGCCACAACATGCCTTGTAGTACACTGAGCAACAAACAATGACCACACAGGTCATTGCCAGCCACAACATGCCTTGTAGTATACTGAGCAACAAACAATGACCACACAGGTCATTGCCAGCCTCAACATGCCTTGTAGTACACTGAGCAACAAATAATGACCACACAGGTCATTGCCAGCCTCAACATGCCTTCTAGTACACTGAGCAACAAACAATGACCACACAGGTCATTGCCAGCCTCAACATGCCTTCTAGTACACTGAGCAACAAACAATGACCACACGGGTCATTGCCAGCCTCAACATGCCTTCTAGTACACTGAGTAACAAACAATGACCACACATGTCATTGCCAACAACAACATGCCTTCTAGTACACCGAGCAAAAAACAATGACCACACATGTCATTGCCCGCAACAACATGCCTTCTAGTACACTGAGCAACAAACAATGACCACACAAGTCATTGCCAGCAACAACATGCCTTCTAGTACACTGAGCAACAAACAATGACCACACAGGTCATTGCCAGCAACAACATGCCTTCTAGTACACTGAGCAACAAACAATGACCACACAGGTCATTGCCAGCCTCAACATGCCTTCTAGTACACTGAGCAACAAACAATGACCACACATGTCATTGCCAGCAACAACATGCCTTCTAGAACACTGAGCAACAAACAATGACCACACAGGTCATTGCCAGTCACAACATGCCTTGTAATATACTGAGCAACAAACAATGACCACACAGGTCATTGTCAGCCACAACATGTCTTCTAGTACACTGAGCAACAAACAATGACCACACAGGTCATTGCCAGCCTCAACATGCCTTCTAGTACACTGAGCAACAAACAATGACCACACAGGTCATTGCCAGCAACAACATGCCTTCTAGTACACTGAGCAACAAACAATGACCACATAGGTCATTGCCAGCCACAACATGCCTTCTAGTACACTGAGCAACAAACAATGACCACACAGGTCATTGCCTGCCACAACATGCCTTCTAGTACACTGAGCAACAAACAATGACCACACAGGTCATTGCCTGCCACAACATGCCTTCTAGTACACTGAGCAACAAACAATGACCACACATGTCATTGCAAGCCACAACATGCCTTCTAGTACACTGAGCAACAAACAATGATCACACAGGTCATCGCCAGCCACAGCATGCCTTCTAATAATATTTATGGCCTAGGAACTACAAGCGGCTGGGACACTATCTCAATTCAATGAGCCCAACATCAGCTCCACGTTATCTACTCTGTAGTCTGTTTTAGAGTGTTCATTTGATTTTAAGTGGTTATTTTGCTAAAGCACTTCTAAAGTTGTTTAATGGTCATATTTCTAAATTTACAGTTAAACAGGACAAAGTTACTAAAGATTTAAAGTGATTGTATATTTCAGCATGTAATTGTTAGTAATGGTAATAGACAGCTGACAGTTCTTATACAATATGTTTTAAATGACATATATGTTGCTGTTCTAAATCAACCTATATCTTCCGTTGAAATGGTTTCGTGGACCGGTCAACGAAATGAACCAAGCCGGACGGATCGATATCACTCAAGGCCGCCGCGGTTACTATAACCATGTGCTATGTCAGCAACTGTTGAAATGTCGACATGAGTTGAAAGTGCAGCGACAAATCGTTAAGCCTTTCGATGTTTGTCTGTAATCATACGATTGAACGCACTCAACTGAACGTGGCGCCGAAGGGACGTAGGACGAACGGGCGTAGAAAGCAACTTTTATTCACACGTCTGCATATAGACACATATTTCTAAGAGTACTAATCTGTATTCTCAACTGCACGATTTCATTTAATTTTAAAGTGAATTTCATAAACATAACATAATATGACGTAACATAAACATAATATACATTTATTTAACAACATAGTAACACAAGGCACATACATTAAAATATAGCAAAGGTGTACGTTATGTTGTATGGTAGTCACAGGCTTAATGCCGTCTTCCTGTAACGCCATCAAGAATCATTTCCCAACTTGACCAATATACCTATTTCCCTTAAGACAACGCATTTTGTAAAAGGAAAACAGAAAAGGGTGCCAGAAGGAGAGTGGGAAGACGAAGATTAAGATGGAGAGACAATGTGAGGGGAGATCTGGAAAAAGCAGGTGTGAACAGCACAGACTGGGAGAAAGTGACAGAAAATCGAGACAGGTGGAGACAAGTCGTCGAGAGAAAGAAAAAAGAGAAACAGTTTTGTAAAATGGTCATGCGATGTTTAGGTCTAACTAGCATTCTGGCGAAAGCTTTCACTTACAGCACCATCTAGCGGAATAACCATGCGTTATAACCACATAATTATATTTATTTGTAGAACAGTGACCCGGTCGATTATTTATCGACACATGTCTGCGCAAGGCCGTTTTTAAGACCGTAGTATTAATCTACTATCGAAAGATGTGACCATGAAATTGGCGCGTCGAGGAATAAACGCTCGACGGATTTCGAGTTTACGACCTGGTTATGCGTTGACCGCGCTGGGTCGCATAGATAATTCGATGCATTGTGCAAATGCGTGGCGTACAGAAATCAATACATGGCCCATCCCG
Source organism: Lamellibrachia columna (assembly GCA_963662155.1). Taxonomy (NCBI): domain Eukaryota; kingdom Metazoa; phylum Annelida; class Polychaeta; order Sabellida; family Siboglinidae; genus Lamellibrachia; species Lamellibrachia columna. Next base: position 58,352,011 of record OY759262.1, read on the forward strand.
CCGAGCGCGTTGCCGTGCCAATCCTAGAAGGCTGCCAGGAAATGACTCGGCCGCCGTTGACGTCATCATCGACGTCACCGCTCAATGGACTGCATTGGTCGTGTTTATGTTAAGCATAACCGTCGGGTTTGTGTCGCGACAACGTCGTGTTCTGATCGTGTCCTCGTCACCACTGTGCTCGTTGCCGTTTCTCGCGACCGCCTCGCCGACTCCTGCCGCCGGTGAGTGTCCAACACGCCGCGGTGATGGTCAACGCAACGCCATGGACTCTCGTCGTATTGGCCGTGACGCTGACCGCTGTCTTGGCGGCCATAGTCGATGGATCCCGGTCAGACGTGATGACCAACCACTGGTACGTCCAACTACATGACGACCTGGGAGAAGCTGGCGCCCAGATGGTGGCCAAGAGGACCGGGTTCATGTTCGTCCGACCGGTACGTGTTCTCCGTTGATGTAGACTAGTTAGTGCTGTGTTGTGTGTGATCAGGCCTTGCTGGAACAAGTCACACGACTCGGAACAATTACGTGTAATCATAACATTGCTTTTGTGCGTGCGTGAGTGGGTATCTGTTTTTGTGTGTGCATTGGTGTGTGTGTGTGTGTGTGTGTGTGTGTGTGTGTGTGCGTGCGTGCGTGCGTGCGTGCGCGTGCGTGCGTGCGTGCGTGCGTGCGTGCGTGCGTGCGTGCGTGCGTGCGTGCGTGCGTGCGTGTATTGGTGGGTGTGCATGCGTGCGTGCGTGCGTGCGTGCGTGCGTGCGTGTGTGTGTGTGTGTGTGTGTGTGTGTGTGTGTGTGTTTGTGTGCAACGTGAAACACACGCACTAACACGCAGAATTCCATGTGTGTCAAATAATGAAAGCAATGTCTAATTAGCGAACAAACATTAGCGTTTTGTATCGCTCAGGAAATATTACGTCTCTGTGCGAATTAAATATAAAGCCGTCTCTCAAGAGATATACCAATCAGAAATTACCACCGTACAATGGTTTCCCAATAGCCCCACCCTTTCGGCGACTCGCCCAAGATGTCAACAACAATCAGACTTCGCCAATCAGACAACGCCGATATTAGCTGTTGTTTTGAATAACAAACATATCAAATATATTCCACCGGAAGAACCAAGAGAGACGCGAATCTTCTGTTTATGAAAACAGTTTGAACACTGTCGGAACAGTTGCCTCCTGATTTACCCCGATTTGATTATTCTCATAATTACCAATGTTCACTCGACATTTATCCCCACAAGACAATCACCCGGACATTTATCCCCACAAGACAATTACCCGGACAGTTATCTCCACAAGACAATCACTCAGGCAGTTATCCCCACAAAACTATCACCCGGACAGTTATCCCCACAAGACAATCACCCGGACAGTTATCCCCACAAGACCATCACCCGGACAGTTATCCCCACAAGACCATCACTCGGACAGTTATCACCACAAGACAATCACCCGGACTGTTATCCCCACAAGAAAATCACTCGGATAGTTATCACCACAAGAAAATCACCCGGGCTGTTATCCCCACAAGACAATCATTCGGACAGTTATCCCCACAAGACCATCACCCGGACAGTTATCCCCACAAGACAATCACTCGGACAGTTATCACCACAAGACAATCACTCGGACAGTTATCACCACAAGAAAATCACCCGGGCTGTTATCCCCACAAGACAATCATTCGGACAGTTATCCCCACAAGACCATCACCCGGACAGTTATCCCCACAAGACAATCACTCGGACAGTTATCACCACAAGACAATCACTCGGACAGTTATCACCACAAGAAAATCACCCGGACTGTTATCCCCACAAGAAAATCACTCGGATAGTTATCACCACAAGAAAATCACCCGGACTGTTATCCCCACAAGACAATCACCCGGACAGTTATCCCCACAAGACAATCATTCGGACAGTTATCCCCACAAGACAATCACTCGGACAGTTATCACCACAAGAAAATCACCCGGACTGTTATCCCCACAAGACAATCACCCGGACAGTTATCACCATAAGACAATCACTCGGACAGTTATCACCACAAGAAAATCACCCGGACAGTTATCCCCACAAGACAATCACTCGGACAGTTATCACCACAAGACAATCACGCGGACAGTTTTTCCCACAAGACTATTACCCGAACAGTTATCCCCACAAGAAAATTACCCCGGACAGTTATCCCCACAAAACAATCACCTGGACACTTATCCACACAAGACAATCACCCGGACAGTTATCCCCACAAGACAATACAATCACCCGGACAGTTATCCCCACAAGACAATCACCTGGACAGTTATCAACACAAGATAATACAATCACCCGGACAGTTATTCCCACAAGATAATCACCCGAACAGTTATCCCCCACAAGAAAATCACCCGGACAGTTATTCCCACCAGACAATCACCCGGACAGTTATCCCCACAAGACAATCACTCGGACAGTTATTCCCACAAGAAAATCACTCGGACAGTTATCACAAGACACTCACCCGGGCAGTTATCCCCACGAGACAATCACCCGGACAGTTATCTCCGCAAGACAATCACCCGGACAGTTATCCCCGCAAGACAATCACCCGGACAGTTATCACAAGACAATCACCCGAACAGTTATCCCCACAAGACAATAACCCTGGACAGTTATCCCCACAAGACAATCCCCGGACAAGTATCTACCAAAAAGAAATCACGTGGGCATGGTAAGTATATGATGTAACAAAATAAGTCATGACAACTTAAAAGAAGACTGCCCAGTATCGGCGTCATTCCAATCCTGACGCCTACATCTGTATTACGTTTGTTAGGAGATGGCTTAGCTTCCAGGAAAGTAGCATTTCTTGACGCAGCCTTTATGAAATACTT
>OY759262.1:58362392-58367392 GCA_963662155.1 Lamellibrachia columna
CGTGAGCGAAATTCAACAATGTTTGTGTTTCTCGCAGGTTCTCGCATCGAAGCGAGAGTTCCACTTCATGCACCGCGCCGTGCCCCACGCCCGCACGCGACGCAGCATCGGACACACACGAAAGCTCAAGAGAGATCCACTGGTGAGTCCGTCACTGGTCCATGGGGGGTCAAAGGAGGGTTTACTGTGATCCCCATTTCCGGTCATCTCAAGTCATCGAAGTTGTGACACCAACCTCTGCGCATGCGTGAAAAATTATCATATCACCCCCCCCCCGCCATAAGTTACACAAATGTGCAGATCTTGCACGTCTTTATTTCCTTTGGTAAACATAATATAACATAAACCTAATGTTCGTCAAGAAATCTCTTAGCTTCAATCGCATAGGATTGTGGATAGTATTTTTGTGTTGACATTTGAACAAAGAAACGATGACGTTCGTTTTTGTATGGAACTATTTTACGTCTGTCAAGTGCACAAATGCTATGTGTAAAAAGTCGTAGACAACAGTGTCGTCATTTAGCGTACTAATCGTCTATATACACGACTCCGCCAGCCGTCCATTTTGCATTTATAATCAATTTGAGGAAGTGTCGATATGGCGAGTGGCGCCACTGTTGGCGAGTGTGATATGGCGTTTTAGCATAAGAAAGCATCTCCTCAAACTATGTGGCGTAGGACCATAGAGCCGGTAGCGAGGGCCCTGTGCTTCCGTGTCTTAATAGAAGCTTTCGTCTTGTATTGAAATCGATTTCCGATGTAGAAGCCTACCTACTAATGTACTAATGCTCGCGCGCGCATTGCCGAATTAAGGGCTTAGTGGGCCCAGAGCGGGAGAAGTATGTATGTGTGGGGGGGGGGTAACCAAACATTTCTGAAGCCCAAGAATGGAACAACAACAACGGAATGACAACCATCGACAGATAATAGGTTTGTGTTACGTGTCCACATGAGTTGACCCACCGAGGGTTGACCGTTCAGTCAGTGGACGTCCTCGTAACGATATTGAATTTTTTTAATTTATTTATAACCAAAGTGATTGGTCAATTACCCTACTTTTTTCATCTTTTAGGGTTTTCGATTTGATCGGTGGGCTTATGTTTTGTGTGGCTTCGCTATACCACCAAGATGTTTTTCCAGAATCCCCGTGCGCATAGGAATAAAAATGTCATTTGAAGAAAAACATCCCTGCTTTGTTTATCTTTAAATCCTATCAGATAAACGCGCACGCTGAATACGTCACGCATGTCTAATGTCAATGAGCAATCCATTATTGATAATGGTGGGACTCGTGAGCCAAATTATTGGCGGCGTAACCAGCACATAAAACGAATGTGCTGGAGCGGCTACCCTAGAATACTATCTTAGCAACCGGTCTGCGGAACATGAACCCGTGTGTCGAGTTGGTAATGTTGCCGGGACAGTGACGTGTTGCCGGACAGTGACGTGTTGCCGGCACATTGAAGTGTTGCCGGAACAGTGACGTGTTGCCGGGATTGAAGTGTAGCCGAGACAGTGAAGTGTTCAGCGCTACGCCTGACATTAGCTCTTCGGGGATCACGTCGTCTAGTAAGCTAATCTGCTTTATGTAGGCGTCGTGGGGTCCATATGGCTGACAGAGGATTTGTTATTAATTGTTGATAGCGGACTTCCTTCAACGACAGTCTGGTCTTGTTGGGAATGCTTTGTGTACGAACTATCGTACTGCATTTCACGACAGCCTTCCGTCATTGAAAACAATTATTGTAACCACTGTGGCAAGCCGCTGGCCAAATATGGTCAAACTATTTCACACGTATCTGAGTAATGATTTTAACATTCGCGATAAAGACGGACGCATGCACACACGCGCACACACACAAAACGGTTTATTGCCGAGTTCTTTGTAATCAATTAACGGATGGTGCGAATGTATCTACAATATCTACCTATCTGATATATGAACCCTTAATCATCATTTCGTGCCGTGATAATGATTCTAGTGTATTCTTATGGGGAATCTACCCTAATCGACACCAATTAAAGACGACTCCGCCAAGAACGTCGGTTCATTGTCATGTTTTGACATTTACAGAAATAGTCCCTGCTTGCGCGCATCGCCTAACGAGCTTTCGGTGCTAACAGATTATAAAAAAGACAATCGATAATATGTGCCATCAGTGAGGCAACGCGTAGTACAAGAGAACGAGGGCGTATTTAGTATAGTTCATTTGTCCTCTCCGCGGAGAGAAAATGCCATTCTGTCTGTTGTGTCTCTGCCCCTGAAAACAATAGAACAGCCCGGAAGGGTCGCCGTTGCTAGGTCGCTCCGGTTTCTCCGCCTGCAGAATCCATTACGTGACAAAAGAGACGGCAAACTGTTCGTCAATTCTCTCACCATATAATAAATTTGATATTATAAATTATGTACATCATGTTTGTGTTGTACACAACAATAGCACAGAATGAGTGCGCGAAAATATAGGCGTTTGACACCTCTGCCGATTTTCCGCTTCCGTCTCTGCGCAGATACGATAAATAGAAGACAGCCGTGGTTGTTTACGCAACTATTTAGTCTGTCTATCATGATCGCTAGGTGGCGTGCCAGTTTTATGCTCGCCTTTCCTGTGCCCGAGGTTATAAACCGTACTAAAGCTGACCTTGACAGTGAAGACAGCGACAAGTGTAATGCATATATGTAACATAATACTAATAGTAACACATGCAGCATACATTGTCTTGTGTAGTAACCTATTTCAAATATAACTTAAATTATAGAAATAACGATTTCATGTAGTAACTAGTGTGCACATTAAAAGTGCAAATAATATATACATTTGGACATTTCCATCATAATTATTATTATTAAGAATTTCCACTGTAAATCAATGATAACATTGATTGTATTAGTACTATATTTGTTTTATTATCTATCAAAATATTAATTATTAAGGAATAATACAAACTTATATATGATATTCAATGAAATCCATTTTAGCATATCATGTATTCAATTCAATCACTTTATTCCGGAATATTACACCTATATAAAAGGTAGGCCAGACTAAAAACTATAATAGTGGGTAATCCCCGTGACACAAACATGTGACACCCGACGTCAAAACCAACCATAGGGGAGAGGGGCGCAAAACAATTATTCACACCATCAGAAGTAGCTTTAATTTGATGTATCACATATGACTAACACTGCAATGTCTGGGTTCACTGCTCAACAATACATTACTGTGTACCACACAGAGTTTTCTAAGTGACTGACGTATGGGTCCAACACGACTGCCAAGTGCATAATTATGTACAATATGATCTAAACGGAGTAGTTTTTATTATTATATACACATAGAATGATCAAAACTATGAAACTGAACCTTTCACTCACAAAATATTTATTTTTATACTCCTTTTCCAGTACATGTGTATTGTACATGTGTATTGTTACACACATCTATATATTATGTAGGCAATGGACATTCTAATGAAATATCAAAATCAAACATTATAATACACCACGTTCTTAGGTAATGTAATTATTTTTAACTGTGACAACATAATCATAATATAGTTTTGGTAAAGAAACTGATGTTATATTAAGACATGTATTCAATGGAAAAGTAGGTACATCTTAGGTACATTTCCAGAAGTTCTAGTTATCACGCCGTAAATGAACACGGCAAACATAATGAGGTTGCCGACTTTCGAATCGTTTGGTTAGAGCTTACCCTTAGCTTACACGCTATTTAATTATGCCTTGATTCAAAAACATTATTTCAACAAATAACGTGTATTTACTGTTTCCATGCATAGACATAACTATGAGCCTGGCCCGTGGCATAGCCATACGGATAGGAAAGTCTCAGACTCAGTTGATTTGTTATAGATAACGTAACGATGTGTGTGTATTTAAAAACCGATAACAAACTAACATCGATGACCAAGTCGATGACGATGTCACGTGTAATCATACAGTCAGCATCAGTGTCAATGACAGTGTCTGACAGTCTGCACTACTGATTACAGCGTGCGCGGTGTTAATTTTTATTTTTAGACTATTATATTGTGACTTGTCTCGTGCCGTGTCTGTTCAAGCGTTCATCGTGTGCCCGACTTTCCACACAGCGTCAAAGGGTTGATTTTCCTCCGGTGCCTTTCATCACAAAAGAGAGTTTGCAGCCGAAAGTCTTTGTCCACTACTGTTTATATACGGAAGTATCTTTGTCATCTTCTTCAAAAAGAGAGTTCCTTTTGGCCGCTTGTGCATTTGAGAACACTGCGTCGTTTCGTACTCAGCTGAGTACGTACTCAAGACGTTTTATAACTTCTGTTGAGCACAAAAACTCAGCTGAGCGTGAAATCTCAGACTTGAGCACAGACTTGAGCTTGAGTTTGAGTACGATATATAACCTCGGGGCCTGGTTGTTTACGCGCGCGCACAATCCATCCAACCTAATTGAAACATGGCGTTTTCCATTTAGTACCATTGTAAGAGATGGCAACCCTTTGCTACTTTAGTCTCCTACATTCATCAAACATAATAATATAAATACAGAATAAGTTTGATTACAGAATCACGATACCACATATACAAAGGATGTTAATATTACTGCTGGATCTTGCGTGGTTGTAGTTATTATGTGAGTTTTCCATTTCTCGACCCTCTACACCTTTATAATTAATAAGTATGCATAATTAGGGCTATGTGTGTTCAAACTGTCAACTAAGGCCTACTGTCTTTGTTTCGGAATACAGCGTTTCCTTCGTTTATGCCTCATGCACTATCTTCAAATAAGTCGACAGCCGCCACTGCTAAACCAGACGTATTAAAACGCCTCTGCACGAGAATCCCAGCAAATCATAGAAACACACACATGTATGGATTGCCTAAGCTTATCAGGAAACCACATCCACTACGCATTTCAGAACAAACTGTCAATCTTAATAACAGCGCCTACTCATGTAACAAACAGCCATGCAATATCACAACCGCTTCATCAATAACGAGTTCC